>CM065598.1:8700949-8910949 GCA_033119425.1 Bufotes viridis | reverse complement strand
CAGTGTATATATATATATACTGAGAGAAGTGGTACTGTGCAGTGTATATATACTGAGAGAAGTGGTACTGTGCAGTGTATATATATACTGAGAGAAGTGGTACTGTGCAGTGTATATATACTGAGAGAAGTGGTACTGTGCAGTGTGTATATATACTGAGAGAAGTGGTACTGTGCAGTGTGTATATATACTGAGAGAAGTGGTACTGTGCAGTGTGTATATATATACACTGAGAGAAGTGGTACTGTGCAGGGTATATATACTGAGAGAAGTGGTACTGTGCAGTGTATATATATATATATATACTGAGAGAAGTGGTACTGTGCAGTGTGTATATATATACTGAGAGAAGTGGTACTGTGCAGTGTGTATATATACTGAGAGAAGTGGTACTGTGCAGTGTGTATATATATATACACTGAGAGAAGTGGTACTGTGCAGTGTGTATATATACTGAGAGAAGTGGTACTGTGCAGTGTATATATATATATATATACTGAGAGAAGTGGTACTGTGCAGTGTATATATATATATATATATACTGAGAGAAGTGGTACTGTGCAGTGTGTATATATACTGAGAGAAGTGGTACTGTGCAGTGTGTATATATACTGAGAGAAGTGGTACTGTGCAGTGTGTATATATATACTGAGAGAAGTGGTACTGTGCAGTGTATATATACTGAGAGAAGTGGTACTGTGCAGTGTGTATATATACTGAGAGAAGTGGTACTGTGCAGTGTATATATATATACTGAGAGAAGTGGTACTGTGCAGTGTATATATACTGAGAGAAGTGGTACTGTGCAGTGTGTATATATATACTGAGAGAAGTGGTACTGTGTAGTGTGTATATATATACTGAGAGAAGTGGTACTGTGCAGTGTGTATATATATACTGAGAGAAGTGGTACTGTGTAGTGTATACATATATACTGAGAGAAGTGGTACTGTGCGGTGTATATATATATACTGAGAGAAGTGGTACTGTGCAGGGTATATATACTGAGAGAAGTGGTACTGTGCAGTGTGTATATATACTGAGAGAAGTGGTACTGTGCAGTGTGTATATATACTGAGAGAAGTGGTACTGTGCAGTGTATATATATACTGAGAGAAGTGGTACTGTGCAGTGTATATATATACTGAGAGAAGTGGTACTGTGCAGTGTATATATATACTGAGAGAAGTGGTACTGTGCAGTGTGTATATATATACTGAGAGAAGTGGTACTGTACAGTGTATATATACTGAGAGAAGTGGTACTGTGCAGTGTGTATATATATACTGAGAGAAGTGGTACTGTGCAGTGTGTATATATACTGAGAGAAGTGGTACTGTGCAGTGTATATATATATATATATATACTGAGAGAAGTGGTACTGTGCAGTGTGTATATATACTGAGAGAAGTGGTACTGTGCAGTGTATATATATATATACTGAGAGAAGTGGTACTGTGCAGTGTATATATACTGAGAGAAGTGGTACTGTGCAGTGTGTATATATACTGAGAGAAGTGGTACTGTGCAGTGTGTATATATACTGAGAGAAGTGGTACTGTGCAGTGTATATATATACTGAGAGAAGTGGTACTGTACAGTGTATATATACTGAGAGAAGTGGTACTGTGCAGTGTGTATATATACTGAGAGAAGTGGTACTGTGCAGTGTGTATATATATACTGAGAGAAGTGGTACTGTGCAGTGTATATATATACTGAGAGAAGTGGTACTGTGCAGTGTGTATATATACTGAGAGAAGTGGTACTGTGCAGTGTATATATATACTGAGAGAAGTGGTACTGTGCAGTGTGTATATATACTGAGAGAAGTGGTACTGTGCAGTGTGTATATATATACTGAGAGAAGTGGTACTGTGCAGTGTATATATATACTGAGAGAAGTGGTACTGTGCAGTGTATATATATATATATATATACTGAGAGAAGTGGTACTGTGCAGTGTGTATATATATACTGAGAGAAGTGGTACTGTGCAGTGTGTATATATACTGAGAGAAGTGGTACTGTGCAGTGTATATATATACTGAGAGAAGTGGTACTGTGCAGTGTGTATATATACTGAGAGAAGTGGTACTGTGCAGTGTGTATATATATACTGAGAGAAGTGGTACTGTGCAGTGTATATATATATATATATATACTGAGAGAAGTGGTACTGTGCAGTGTATATATATATACTGAGAGAAGTGGTACTGTGCGGCGTATACATAATGTGCGGTATAGAGGGAGCAGGTTCCGCACGGACCCTATTCACACCGCACAGCCTGTACCGCGTTCTCTACCCGGGCGCACAGTACCGGCCGCCGGCCTCACCTGCTTCATCCTCCGGTCTCCGCTCTGGTTACTTCTCCAGACCCGGTAAACTAACAACCTCCTCCAGTGACAGGCTCCGCCTTTCCCGTGGATTAAGCATGTGTTACCGAGGAAACGTGCTACGCCATCTGCCACCCGATTGGTTATTACTTCCTGACGTCATTGCTCACGGTGACATTTGATTGGCTGAGTGTCGTAGGTTGAACTAAGATTGAGCGAGACGTCTGAAACGTGGCGCAATGATAACGAAATACTGCGGTAACCTAGCAACCAGCAGCCTCCTCCCTGTCACTTAGCAACACCTGAGCCACAGCCTTCTTCATCTCACCTACCACCCCATCATCCCTTGACAGCTCCCATCATCACTGTGTATACACCCATCATCCCTACTTCCAGGTGTCTGCTCCCATCATCACTGTGTATACACCCATCATCCCTACTACCAGGTGTCTGCTCCCATCATCACTGTGTATACACCCATCATCCCTACTTCCAGGTGTCTGCTCCCATCATCACTGTGTATACACCCATCATCCCTACTACCAGGTGTCTGCTCCCATCATCACTGTGTATACACCCATCATCCCTACTACCAGGTGTCTGCTCCCATCATCACTGTGTATACACCCATCATCCCTACTACCAGGTGTCTGCTCCCATCATCACTGTGTATACACCCATCATCCCTACTACCAGGTGTCTGCTCCCATCATCACTGTGTATACACCCATCATCCCTACTTCCAGGTGTCTGCTCCCATCATCACTGTGTATACACCCATCATCCCTACTACCAGGTGTCTGCCCCATCATCACTGTGTATACACCCATCATCCCTACTACCAGGTGTCTGCTCCCATCATCACTGTGTATACACCCATCATCCCTACTACCAGGTGTCTGCTCCCATCCTCACTGTGTATACACCCATCATCCCTACTACCAGGTGTCTGCTCCCATCCTCACTGTGTATACACCCATCATCCCTACTACCAGGTGTCTGCCCCATCATCACTGTGTATACACCCATCATCCCTACTACCAGGTGTCTGCTCCCATCATCACTGTGTATACACCCATCATCCCTACTACCAGGTGTCTGCCCCATCATCACTGTGTATACACCCATCATCCCTACTACCAGGTGTCTGCCCCATCATCACTGTGTATACACCCATCATCCCTACTACCAGGTGTCTGCCCCATCATCACTGTGTATACACCCATCATCCCTACTACCAGGTGTCTGCTCCCATCCTCACTGTGTATACACCCATCATCCCTACTACCAGGTGTCTGCCCCATCATCACTGTGTATACACCCATCATCCCTACTACCAGGTGTCTGCTCCCATCATCTCTGTGTATACACCCATCATCCCTACTACCAGGTGTCTGCCCCATCATCACTGTGTATACACCCATCATCCCTACTACCAGGTGTCTGCTCCCATCATCACTGTGTATACACCCATCATCCCTACTACCAGGTGTCTGCTCCCATCATCACTGTGTATACAGCCATCATCCCTACTACCAGGTGTCTGCTCCCATCATCACTGTGTATACACCCATCATCCCTACTACCAGGTGTCTGCTCCCATCATCACTGTGTATACACCCATCATCCCTACTACCAGGTGTCTGCTCCCATCATCCCTGTTTATACTCCCATCATCTCTACTACGCCTGTGTGTGCTCTTATCAGACCTACAACCCTGGGTATATAATCTCTATTCCTCCTGTATATACTTCCATAATCTCTACTACCCTTTGTGTACTCCTATTATTACTACTATCCTGTATGTACTCCCATCATCTCTACGACTGTGTGCATACTCCCATCTTCTTTACCTCCCTGTGTATACTCCCATCATCCCTGTGTATGCTCCCATCATCCCTACTAGTACGTGAATGCTTCCATCATCCATATTATCCCTGGGTATACTCCCATTAAACCTACAACCCTGGGTATACTCCCATCATCCCTATGCCTCCTGTATATACCTCCAATTATCACTACTATCCTGTATGTGCTCCCATCTTCCCTACTGCCCTGTGTATACCCCCATCATCACTGAGTATACTCCCATCATCTTTACAACTCTGTGTATGCTCCCATCATCCCTGTGTCTAATACTCCCATCATCCTTAATAGCCTGTGTATGCTCCCATCACCCTTACTGTGTGTGAATGCTTCCATCATCCATATTATCCCTGTGTTTACTCCCATCATCCCTACAAGTCCTGTATACAGTGTCGGACTGGGGTGCCTAGGGCCCACCAGTACAATGTATTTTGGGGGCCCACTGCACGGATACATTCAGATACTTCCCGCTCACACAGCAGCAAGATGCTACCAGATGATTGAATATGGGGGTCCCTGCAGCAGCTTTAGGAATATGTGTCCTGGGGAGAAGAGGACACTGGCAGGTCTCCTCCACACCTAGAAGACGTCTCGGCTCTGATCGTGTCTATAATAATAAACTGGGGAGTTTCTTTAATCATCTATCAGGTTTTTATATGAACATCGGCTGCTTGAGGAGCTGGACACTGAATATATGAATGTAGTGCAATGAGTGTACTGTTATGTGCCACTTGTGCAGGGGGTGGGAGACTAGGGGCCCACTGGGGGATTCACCTGTACCCCAGTGGGCCAGTCCGAGCCGAAACTCTGGCTACGTTTACCTATCATCTATCTACCATACTGCCTGAACTCTGCCTACCTTTACATACCGTATAACTACCATACTGCCTGAACTCTGCCTACTCTCACCTACATCTATCTACCATACTGCCTGAACTCTGCCTACCTTTACCTATCATCTATTTACCATACTGCCTGAACTCTGCCTACCTTTACATACCGTATAACTACCATACTGCCTGAACTCTGCCTACTCTTAACAACATCTATCTACCATACTGCCTGAACTCTGCCTACCTTTACCTATCATCTATCTACCATACTGCCTGAACTCTGCCTACCTTTACATACCGTATAACTACCATACTGCCTGAACTCTGCCTACTCTCACCTACATCTATCTACCATACTGCCTGAACTCTGCCTACCTTTACCTATCATCTATTTACCATACTGCCTGAACTCTGCCTACCTTTACATACCATATAACTACCATACTGCCTGAACTCTGCCTACTCTTAACAACATCTATCTACCATACTGCCTTAACTCTGCCTACCTTTACCTATCATCTATCTACCATACTGCCTGAACTCTGCCTACCTTTACCTATCATCTATCTACCATACTGCCTGAACTCTGCCTACCTTTACCTATCATCTATCTACCATACTGCCTGAACTCTGCCTACCTTTACCTATCATCTATCTACCATACTGCCTGAACTCTGCCTACCTTTACCTATCATCTATCTACCATACTGCCTGAACTCTGCCTACCTTTACCTATCATCTATCTACCATACTGCCTGAACTCTGCCTACCTTTACATACCGTATAACTACCTTTCTGCCTGAACTCTGCCTACCTTTACCCACCATCTAACTTCCCTAATGTCTTTTCTTCATCTTGGCCTGTCTACTGCTGTAGTCGGACGCCACCTTGCCTCATCTCTACCTAGCTGACTATACTTGCTGCTTTGATACTACAGATTACTTTTTTTTCCAGTTGATCCTTACATCTTCGGTTTCTAAGAGACCACACTCCGGGTAGCGACCTGGGGATTTACTTGTGAGGGTTCTAGACCGAACAGCCCACAGTCCCTTAAAAATCCATTCCCTGGTTTAGCCCAACACCAAGTACATGGCAACCTAGTAAACCACGTTCCTTCTCCTTCACTCATGTTCCTTCTCCTTTATTCGCCACCCCCGGACAAAGGTTCGCCGAAACGCGCGTCGGGGTGGCGCCATCCTGGTCTCCTGGTCGGTTGGGTACTTGGGTGAGTCTCTAATGTATCTTGGCTTAGTTTGCACCTGATGTTCATTTTGTCTAGTCCTCTGTTGTGCATTAGGGCCCCCATTAGGAGCATGCACTTTACATGTCATCAGTGGACTCTAAATACAGATTTTGGAAGTAATATAAGCGGGTTTTGCTTTAGGTACTGAATTGTCCTGTGTATTCTTTGATTGTGATTGTGTTTTTGGTGTTGTTATATATATATATCTGTAGTAGAGGGGCCAGAGAGCAGAGGGTGGTGTATATATACATATATATCTGTAGTGGAGGGGCAGCAGAGCAGAGGGTGGTGTATATATACATATACATATATATCTGTAGTGGAGGGGCAGGAGAGCAGAGGGTGGTGTATATATACATATATATCTGTAGTGGAGGGGCAGGAGAGCAGAGGGTGGTGTATATATACATATATATATCTGTAGTGGAGGAGCAGGAGAGCAGAGGGTGGTGTATATATACATATATATCTATCTGTAGTAGAGGGGCAGGAGAGCAGAGGGTGGTGTATATATACATATATATATCTGTAGTGGAGGGGCAGGAGAGCAGAGGGTGGTGTATATATACATATATATCTGTAGTGGAGGGGCAGGAGAGCAGAGGGTGGTGTATATATACATATATATATCTATCTGTAGTAGAGGGGCAGGAGAGCAGAGGGTGGTGTATATATACATATATATATCTGTAGTGGAGGGGCAGGAGAGCAGAGGGTGGTGTATATATACATATATATCTATCTGTAGTAGAGGGGCAGGAGAGCAGAGGGTGGTGTATATATACATATATATATCTGTAGTGGAGGGGCAGGAGAGCAGAGGGGTGGTGTATATATACATATATATCTATCTGTAGTAGAGGGGCAGGAGAGCAGAGGGTGGTGTATATATACATATATATATCTGTAGTAGAGGGGCAGGAGAGCAGAGGGTGGTGTATATATACATATATATCTGTAGTGGAGGGGCAGCAGAGCAGAGGGTGGTGTATATATACATATATATCTGTAGTGGAGGGGCAGGAGAGCAGAGGGTGGTGTATATATACATATATATCTATCTGTAGTAGAGGGGCAGGAGAGCAGAGGGTGGTGTATATATACATATATATCTGTAGTGGAGGGGCAGCAGAGCAGAGGGTGGTGTATATATACATATATATATCTGTAGTGGAGGGGCAGGAGAGCAGAGGGTGGTGTATATATACATATATATCTGTCTGTAGTGGAGGGGCAGGAGAGCAGAGGGTGGTGTATATATACATATATAGATCTGTAGTGGAGGAGCAGGAGAGCAGAGGGTGGTGTATATATACATATATATCTGTAGTGGAGGGGCAGCAGAGCAGAGGGTGGTGTATATATACATATATATATCTGTAGTGGAGGGGCAGGAGAGCAGAGGGTGGTGTATATATACATATATATCTGTCTGTAGTGGAGGGGCAGGAGAGCAGAGGGTGGTGTATATATACATATATAGATCTGTAGTGGAGGGGCAGGAGAGCAGAGGGGTGGTGTATATATACATATATATATCTGTAGTGGAGGGGCAGGAGAGCAGAGGGTGGTGTATATATACATATATATCTGTAGTGGAGGGGCAGGAGAGCAGAGGGTGGTGTATATATACATATATATCTGTAGTGGAGGGGCAGGAGAGCAGAGGGTGGTGTATATATACATATATATCTGTCTGTAGTGGAGGGGCAGGAGAGCAGAGGGTGGTGTATATATACATTTATATATCTGTAGTGGAGGGGCAGCAGAGCAGAGGGTGGTGTATATATACATATATATCTGTAGTGGAGGGGCAGGAGAGCAGAGGGTGGTGTATATATACATATATATCTGTCTGTAGTGGAGGGGCAGGAGAGCAGAGGGTGGTGTATATATACATATATATCTGTAGTGGAGGGGCAGGAGAGCAGAGGGTGGTGTATATATACATATATATATCTGTAGTGGAGGGGCAGGAGAGCAGAGGGTGGTGTATATATACATATATATCTATCTGTAGTGGAGGGGCAGGAGAGCAGAGGGTGGTGTATATATACATTTATATATCTGTAGTGGAGGGGCAGGAGAGCAGAGGGTGGTGTATATATCATATATATCTGTAGTGGAGGGCAGGAGAGCAGAGGGTGGTGTATATATACATATATATCTGTAGTGGAGGGGCAGGAGAGCAGAGGGTGGTGTATATATACATATATATCTGTAGTGGAGGAGCAGCAGAGCAGAGGGTGGTGTATATATACATTTATATCTGTAGTGGAGGGGCAGGAGAGCAGAGGGTGGTGTATATATACATATATATCTATCCGTAGTGGAGGGGCAGGAGAGCAGAGGGTGGTGTATATACATATATATCTGTAGTGGAGGGGCAGGAGAGCAGAGGGTGGTGTATATATACATATATATATCTGTAGTGGAGGGGCAGCAGAGCAGAGGGTGGTGTATATATACATATATATCTGTAGTGGAGGGGCAGGAGAGCAGAGGGTGGTGTATATATACATATATATCTGTAGTGGAGGGGCAGGAGAGCAGAGGGTGGTGTATATATACATATATATCTGTCTGTAGTGGAGGGGCAGGAGAGCAGAGGGTGGTGTATATACATATATATCTGTAGTGGAGGGGCAGCAGAGCAGAGGGGTGGTGTATATATACATATATATCTGTAGTGGAGGGGCAGGAGAGCAGAGGGTGGTGTATATATACATATATATCTGTCTGTAGTGGAGGGGCAGGAGAGCAGAGGGTGGTGTATATATACATATATATCTGTAGTGGAGGGGCAGGAGAGCAGAGGGTGGTGTATATACATATATATCTGTAGTGGAGGGGCAGGAGAGCAGAGGGGTGGTGTATATATACATATATATATCTGTAGTGTAGGGGCAGGAGAGCAGAGGGTGGTGTATATATACATATATATCTGTAGTGGAGGGGCAGGAGAGCAGAGGGTGGTGTATATATACATATATATCTGTAGTGGAGGGGCAGGAGAGCAGAGGGTGGTGTATATATACATATATATATCTGTAGTGGAGGGGCAGGAGAGCAGAGGGTGGTGTATATATACATATATATATATCTGTAGTGGAGGGGCAGGAGAGCAGAGGGTGGTGTATATATACATATATATCTGTAGTGGAGGGGCAGGAGAGCAGAGGGTGGTGTATATATACATTTATATATCTGTAGTGGAGGGGCAGGAGAGCAGAGGGTGGTGTATATATACATATATATCTGTAGTGGAGGGGCAGGAGAGCAGAGGGTGGTGTATATATACATATATATCTGTAGTGGAGGGGCAGGAGAGCAGAGGGTGGCGTATATATACATTTATATCTGTAGTGGAGGGGCAGGAGAGCAGAGGGTGGTGTATATACATATATAGATCTGTAGTGGAGGGGCAGGAGAGCAGAGGGTGGTGTATATATACATATATATCTGTAGTGGAGGGGCAGGAGAGCAGAGGGTGGTGTATATATACATATATATATCTGTAGTGGAGGGGCAGGAGAGCAGAGGGTGGTGTATATATACATATATATATATATATATATATCTATCTGTAGTGGAGGGGCAGGAGAGCAGAGGGTGGTGTATATATACATATACATATATCTGTAGTGGAGGGGCAGGAGAGCAGAGGGTGGTGTATATATACATATATATATCTGTAGTGGAGGGGCAGGAGAGCAGAGGGTGGTGTATATATACATATATATCTATCTGTAGTGGAGGGGCAGCAGAGCAGAGGGTGGTGTATATATACATATATATCTGTAGTGGAGGGGCAGGAGAGCAGAGGGTGGTGTATATATACATATATATCTGTAGTGGAGGGGCAGGAGAGCAGAGGGTGGTGTATATATACATATATATATCTGTAGTGGAGGGGCAGGAGAGCAGAGGGTGGTGTATATATACATATATATATCTGTAGTGGAGGGGCAGGAGAGCAGAGGGTGGTGTATATATACATTTATATCTGTAGTGGAGGGGCAGGAGAGCAGAGGGTAGTGTATATATACATATATATCTGTAGTAGAGGGGCAGGAGAGCAGAGGGTGGTGTATATATACATATATCTATCTGTAGTGGAGGAGCAGGAGAGCAGAGGGTGGTGTATATATACATATATATATCTGTAGTGGAGGGGCAGGAGAGCAGAGGGTGGTGTATATATACATATATATCTGTAGTGGAGGGGCAGGAGAGCAGAGGGTGGTGTATATACATATATATCTGTAGTGGAGGGGCAGCAGAGCAGAGGGTGGTGTATATATACATATATATCTGTAGTGGAGGGGCAGGAGAGCAGAGGGTGGTGTATATATACATATATATCTGTAGTGGAGGGGCAGGAGAGCAGAGGGTGGTGTATATATACATTTATATCTGTAGTGGAGGGGCTGGAGAGCAGAGGGTGGTGTATATATACATATATACATTTATATCTGTAGTGGAGGGGCTGGAGAGCAGAGGGTGGTGTATATATACATATATATCTATCTATCTGTAGTGGAGGGGCAGGAGAGCAGAGGGTGGTGTATATACATATATAGATCTGTAGTGGAGGGGCAGGAGAGCAGAGGGTGGTGTATATATACATATATATATCTGTAGTGGAGGGGCAGGAGAGCAGAGGGTGGTGTATATATACATATATATATATCTGTAGTGGAGGGGCAGCAGAGCAGAGGGTGGTGTATATATACATATATATATCTGTAGTGGAGGGGCCGGAGAGCAGAGGGTGGTGTATATATACATATATATCTATCCGTAGTGGAGGGGCAGCAGAGCAGAGGGTGGTGTATATATACATATATATCTGTAGTGGAGGGGCAGGAGAGCAGAGGGTGGTGTATATATACATATATATCTGTAGTGGAGGGCAGGAGAGCAGAGGGTGGTGTATATATACATATATATCTGTAGTGGAGGGGCAGCAGAGCAGAGGGTGGTGTATATATACATATATATCTGTAGTGGAGGGGCAGGAGAGCAGAGGGTGGTGTATATATACATATATATCTGTAGTGGAGGGGCAGGAGAGCAGAGGGGTGGTGTATATATACATATATATATATATATCTGTAGTGGAGGGGCAGGAGAGCAGAGGGTGGTGTATATATACATATATATCTGTAGTGGAGGGGCAGGAGAGCAGAGGGGTGGTGTATATATACATATATATCTGTAGTGGAGGGGCAGTAGAGCAGAGGGGTGGTGTATATACATATATATATATCTGTAGTAGAGGGGCAGGAGAGCAGAGGGTGGTGTATATATACATATATATATATCTGTAGTGGAGGGGCAGGAGAGCAGAGGGTGGTGTATATATACATATATATATCTGTAGTGGAGGGGCAGCAGAGCAGAGGGGTGGTGTATATATACATATATATCTGTAGTGGAGGGGCAGGAGAGCAGAGGGTGGTGTATATATACATATATATCTGTCTGTAGTGGAGGGGCAGGAGAGCAGAGGGTGGTGTATATACATATATATATCTGTAGTGGAGGGGCAGGAGAGCAGAGGGTGGTGTATATATACATATATATCTGTAGTGGAGGGGCAGGAGAGCAGAGGGTGGTGTATATATACATATATAGATCTGTAGTGGAGGGGCAGCAGAGCAGAGGGTGGTGTATATATACATATATATATATATCTGTAGTGGAGGGGCAGGAGAGCAGAGGGTGGTGTATATACATATATATCTGTCTGTAGTGGAGGGGCAGGAGAGCAGAGGGTGGTATATATATACATATATATATATCTGTAGTGGAGGGGCAGGAGAGCAGAGGGTGGTGTATATATACATATATATCTGTAGTGGAGGGGCAGCAGAGCAGAGGGTGGTGTATATATACATATATATCTGTAGTAGAGGGGCAGGAGAGCAGAGGGTGGTGTATATACATATATATCTGTCTGTAGTGGAGGGGCAGCAGAGCAGAGGGTGGTATATATATACATATATATATATCTGTAGTGGAGGGGCAGCAGAGCAGAGGGTGGTGTATATATACATATATATCTGTAGTGGAGGGGCAGGAGAGCAGAGGGTGGTGTATATATACATATATATCTATCTGTAGTGGAGGGGCAGGAGAGCAGAGGGTGGTGTATATATACATATATATATCTATCTGTAGTGGAGGGGCAGGAGAGCAGAGGGTGGTGTATATATACATATATATATCTATCTGTAGTGGAGGGGCAGGAGAGCAGAGGGTGGTGTATATATACATTTATATCTGTAGTAGAGGGGCAGGAGAGCAGAGGGTGGTGTATATATACATTTATATCTGTAGTAGAGGGGCAGGAGAGCAGAGGGTGGTGTATATATACATATATATATCTATCTGTAGTGGAGGGGCAGGAGAGCAGAGGGTGGTCTATTGATGTATATACTGTGGGTGCAGGATGTTAGAGGGTGGATATAAATGTATCAGCTATTCTCCTCGTCTCCAGAAGGTGGCGCAAGTGACTGTGGACTGAGCACATGCGCGTTGCAGAGAGACGGAGGCGCGCACGTCATTAGCCGCTGGAATGCGGGAGCGCGCAAGACGTTCAGTGGAGGAAAGAGCGGAACTGTTAGCGGAAAACACCGGCCGAATATAGGAGAAGCGAGGGAGAGTGACCGGTATGTGAGGAGAAGGAGGGGGGGAGAGTGACCGGTATGTGAGGGGGGACCGTGACCGGTATGTGAGGAGAAGGAGGGGGGGAGAGTGACCGGTATGTGAGGAGAAGGAGGGGGGAGTGACCGGTATGTGAGGGGGACAGTGACCGGTATGTGAGGAGAAGGAGGGGGGGAGAGTGACCGGTATGTGAGGAGGAGGAGGGGGGACAGTGACCGGTATGTGAGGGGGACAGTGACCGGTATGTGAGGAGAAGGAGGGGGAGAGTGACCGGTATGTGAGGAGGAGGAGGGGGACAGTGACCGGTATGTGAGGAGAAGAAGGGGGAGAGTGACCGGTATGTGAGGAGGAGGAGGAGGGGACAGTGACCGGTATGTGAGGAGGAGGAGGGGGACAGTGACCGGTATGTGAGGGGGACAGTGACCGGTATGTGAGGGGGACAGTGACCGGTATGTGAGGAGGAGGAGGGGGGACAGTGACCGGTATGTGAGGAGGAGGAGGAGGGGGACAGTGACCGGTATGTGAGGGGGACAGTGACCGGTATGTGAGGGGGACAGTGACCGGTATTTGAGGAGGAGGAGGGGGGGACAGTGACCGGTATGTGAGGAGGAGGAGGGGGTGACAGTGACCGGTATGTGAGGATGTGGGGGGGGGACAGTGACCTGTATGTGAGGAGGAGGAGGGGGTGACAGTGACCGGTATGTGAGGATGAGGGGAGGGGGGGGGGGACAGTGACCGGTATGTGAGGATGAGGGGGACAGTGACCAGTATGTGATGAGGAGGAGGGGGGGACAATGACCGGTACGTGATGAGGAGGAGCGGGGGACAGTGACCGGTATGTGATGAGGAGGGGGAGGGACAGTGACCGGTATGTGATGAGGAGGGGGAGGGACAGTGACCGGTATGTGATGAGGAGGGGGAGGGACAGTGACCGGAATGTGATGAGGAGGAGGGGGACAGTGACCGGAATGTGATGAGGAGGAGGGGGACAGTGACCGGTATGTGATGAGGAGGAGGGGGACAGTGACCGGTATGTGATGATGAGGAGGAGGGGGGACAGTGACCGAATGTGATGAGGGGGAGGGGGACAGTGACCGGTATGTGATGAGGGGGAGGGGGGGCAGTGACCGGTAGTGATGAGGAGGAGGGGTGAGGGGGACAGTGACCGGTATGTGAGGAGGAGGAGGGGGACAGTGACCGGTATGTGAGGAGGAGGAGGGGGACAGTGACCGGTAGTGAGGAGGAGGAGGGGGGACAGTGACCGGTATGTGAGGAGGAGGAGGGGGACAGTGACCGTATGTGAGGAGGAGGAGGGGGGACAGTGACCGGTATGTGAGGAGGAGGAGGGGGACAGTGACCGGTATGTGAGGAGGAGGAGGGGGGACAGTGACCAGTATGTGAGGAGGAGGAGGGGGACAGTGACCAGTATGTGAGGAGGAGGAGGGGGGACAGTGACCAGAATGTGAGGAGGGGGACAGTGACCGGTATGTGAGGAGGAGGAGGGGGGGGACAGTGACCAGAATGTGAGGAGGGGGGGTCAGTGACCAGAATTTGAGGAGGAGGAGGGGGGGTCAGTGACCAGTATGTGAGGAGGAGGAGGGGGTCAGTGACCAGTATGTGAGGAGGAGGAGGGGGTCAGTGACCAGTATGTGAGGAGGAGGAGGGGGGTCAGTGACCAGTATGTGAGGAGGAGGAGGGGGGTCAGTGACAAGTATGTGAGGAGGAGGAGGGGGGGGGGGGTCAGTGACCGGTATGTGAGGAGGAGGAGGGGGGTCAGTGACCAGTATGTGAGGAGGAGGAGGGGGAGGGGGGGGGTCAGTGACCAGTATGTGAGGAGGAGGAGGGGGGTCAGTGGCCAGTATGTGAGGAGGAGGAGGAGGGGGGGGTCAGTGACCGGTATGCGGGGGGTGTATAGTTCTGTATTTTAGTTTTCTTGGGTGCTGGGGGGCAGAGTGGGTCCAGGCTCTGAAGAAGTCGCAGTTGTGATTCTTATTTGTATCTTCATGCAGGATAATGGAGCGCCCCCTATGCCCTATCGCTGAATTACTGCTGAGCAGGTGAGTGTTCACATGATGCATCCACAGGTGAACAGCATAAAGGGGCCGGACACCTACTGACTGTCTCCCACCAGGTCACTGTGCCGGGGGCTGCATTGTTTGGCTCCATGTTGTCAGCTGTGTCTGGCAGTGTAAAGGCTGACTGCAGAATCCCCCATGACAACTATATTACATCATATGTGACTGATATCAGCCGCTCCTCTTATAACGCTCCAGCGCTGATATAACCTCCAGAGACATTATATCATATGTGACTGATATCAGCCGCTCCTCTTATAACGCTCCAGCACTGATATAACCTCCAGAGACATTACATCATATGACTGATATCAGCCGCTCCTTTTATAACGCTCCAGCGCTGATATAACCTCCAGAGACATTACATCACATGTGACTGATATCAGCCGCTCCTTTTATAACGCTCCAGCGCTGATATAACCTCCAGAGACATTACATCACATGTGACTGTTATCAGCCGCTCCTCCTATAACGCTCCAGCGCTGATATAACCTCCAGAGACATTACATCATATGTGACTGATATCAGCCGCTCCTTTTATAACGCTCCAGCGCTGATATAACCTCCAGAGACATTACATCACATGTGACTGTTATCAGCCTCTCCTCTTATAACGCTCCAGCGCTGATGTAACCTCCAGAGACATTACATCATATGTGACTGATATCAGCCACTCCTCTTATAACGCTCCAGCGCTGATATAACCTCCAGAAACATTACATCATATGTGACTGATATCAGCCGCTCCTCTTATAACGCTCCAGCGCTGATATAACCTCCATAGACATTACATCACATGTGACTGATATCAGCCGCTCCTCTTATAACGCTCCAGCGCTGATATAACCTCCAGAAACATTACATCATATGTGACTGATATCAGCCGCTCCTCTTATAACGCTCCAGCGCTGATATAACCTCCAGAGACATTACATCATATGTGACTGATATCAGCCGCTCCTCCTATAACGCTCCAGTACTGATATATGCTTGACTGAGGGTGTGTGGCCCCTTATAGACACAGAGCTGATGTCTTGAATGATAAGATTATGCTTTACTGACATGTTAGTGGTTTTCCCAGCAGTTGGGGGAGAATGTAGTGCTCCATGAGCAAACCCCCCCCCCCGTCCCCGTGGGGGGTGCAGTCGCCTTTGTAGCCTCAGGTTTAGCACTTTGCGGTACTGCAGGTTCAGTAGTCACTGATGAGTTTTTGCTGGTGTTTCCCTTTCTGTTCAGGTTAGTGGTCGGTTTATGGCACCGGTGGGGGCCTCGGCATGGGGTTATTTGGATGCTCTGGGGTTTGGTGTTGGGGATCACAGAGACGGCAGATAATGCACAGTTAACCCTCTGTGTCCTGGGTCGTGCTGTCAGGTTGCTCTGTCTGCCTGGGATGAAGGATTCTGCTCCTAAAATAGGAATCCTGCAGATAGTTTGGTTTTCTGCCAAGTTCCTGATACTGGAAGGAGGAATGTTTCTGGGAAGTGTGGAGTGGATGATGGTGTTTATGAGCGGAGTGTGGGAGAAGTAGTGTAGGTGGAGCCCCCGCTGTTCTCCTCTTGTTTTGTCTGGGGCCTGATGATGCTGAGCACTGCCCGGGCACGGAGCCATACATTCACACAGTGACAATGAACTCCTACCAGGCTGCTGCCCCCTCGCTCCAGCACCTGCAGGGTTAATCAGGATCTCCTGACTTGTCTGTAATTGTTCGCTCAGTTCCGTTTTATCCAAGGACAGGACGCAGGAAGTGCAGACAGAGAGCTCCGGGTGATGTGGGGCGGCCGAGCCACCGGGGGCGTCTCCCAGTCACTTGTCACCCTCAATCTTATAGAAGATGAGAAGCTTTAATAATTCTGCAGCTTCTGACTTCTCGTCACCGTTCAGTGTACACGTTCCATGTTAAATTCACCGCCGTTCCAGCATCCGGTGCTTTGTTTATTCTGCTGCAGTCCTGATGGCACAACAGGAACATGTTACTGCTGCAGCCAATCACTGACCTCATCCCGATCCTGGAACTCCTCCTCAGTACCCTATAGGACACAGGTCCTAGCACGGTGCTAACTGCTGGGGCTGTGCCTCCTTCTCAGGAACATATAGGACACAGGTCCCGGCACAGTGCAGACTGCTCCTCAGGACCCCATAGGACACGGGTCCCGGCACGGTGCAGACTGCTCCTCAGGACCCCATAGGACACGGGTCCCGGCACGGTGCAGACTGCTCCTCAGGACCCCATAGGACACGGGTCCCGGCACGGTGCAGACTGCTCCTCAGGACCCTATAGGTCTCAGGTCCCAGCACAGTGCAGACTGCTGCTCAGGATCCTATAGGACACAGATCCTAGCACAGTGCTAACTGCTGGGGCTGTGCCTCCTTCTCAGGACCCTATAGGACACAGGTCTCAGCACGGTGCAGACTGCTCCTCAGGACCCTATAGGACACATGTCCTAGCACAGTGCTAACTGCTGGGGCTGTGCCTCCTTCTCAGGACCATATAGGACACAGGTCCCGGCACGTGCAGACTGCTCCTCAGGACCCTATAGGACACAGGTCTCAGCACGGTGCAGACTGCTCCTCAGGACCCTATAGGACACAGGTCTCAGCACGGTGCAGACTGCTCCTCAGGACTCTATAGGACTTTTGTCGGGTTTATAATAATAATTCAATTAAGAATTATTAATTATGGTCATAAAAATAATTAATCAAGAATTTTCCATAACTTAGATATATTGATAGTAGCATTCTTCGCCAAGCTAGATGATAAATTCCCACTGGAAGATTTGTTCCAAGTTCTTCCAATGTCTGTTGTCTTAATAGTCTTACCAGGTTATACAGATATGAAAGTAGTCCAGGATAGGGCGGAAGGATACAGTTATCTCTTCTAAGTTATATCCTTGGACGGATTTTCCCATTACTGAAGTCATGTGAGGTGTAGTTGGTTAGAGGGGGGCAGAATGTAGTTAGCATTCGATATTGATGTCTAGGATTAGACAGGCCCATCCTGATATCATGAGGTTTCCTCTCAACAGGAGTAATGTATATAACTTAACTTCTTGTTTTGATATCCTAACCAAATAATAGCTTTGTTATAATGTGACAAGTTGTTTCTACCCACATGTATTGCTAAGCTTATATTGCTTTATATCGATTATATATCATTTTTTATTTACTTATGATAAGCTTGTAATGCTTCATATATCATTGCCATATATATTCCTTGGCATATATAATCGTGTTTATATACTTATTTGTTTATAATCGTGTAACTAATAAACTTTGCATATTTTTATAATACCTGCGTATTATTTAATGTCAAAAGGTCCCGGCACGGTGCAGACTGCTCCTCAGGACCCTATAGGTCTCAGGTCCCAGCACGGTGCAGACTGCTCCTCAGGACCCTATAGGACACAGGTCCTAGCACAGTGCTGCCTGCTGGGGCTGTGCCTCCTTCTCAGGACCATATAGGATACAGGTCTCAGCACAGTGCTTACTGCTCCTCAGGACCCTATAGGACACAGGTCCCGACATGGTGCAGACTGCTCCTCAGGACCCTATAGGTCTCAGGTCCCAGCACGGTGCAGACTGCTGCTCAGGACCCTATAGGACACAGGTCTAGCAGAGTGCTGACTGCTCCTCAGGACCCTATATGACACAGGTCTAGCACAGTGCTGACTGCTCCTCAGGACCCTATATGACACAGGTCTAGCACAGTGCTGACTGCTCCTCAGGACCCTATAGGACACAGCTCTCAGCACGGTGCAGACTGCTCCTCAAGACCCTATATGACACAGGTCTAGCGCAGTGCAGACTGCTCCTCAGGACCCTATAGGACACAGGTCTCAGCACGGTGCAGACTGCTCCTCAGGATCCTATAGGACACAGGTCCTAGCACAGTGCTGCCTGCTGGGGCTGTGCCTCCTTCTCAGGACCATATAGGACACAGGTCTCAGCACAGTGCTTACTGCTCCTCAGGACCCTATGGGACACAGGTCCCGACATGGTGCAGACTGCTCCTCAGGACCCTATAGGTCACAGGTCCCAGCACGGTGCAGACTGCTGCTCAGGACCCTATAGGACACAGGTCTAGCAGAGTGCTGACTGCTCCTCAGGACCCTATAGGACACAGGTCTAGCAGAGTGCTGACTGCTCCTCAGGACCCTATATGACACAGGTCCCAGCACAGTGCTGACTGCTCCTCAGGACCCTATATGACACAGGTCTCAGCACGGTGCAGACTGCTCCTCAGGACCCTATATGACACGGGTCTAGCACAGTGCTGACTGCTCCTCAGGACCCTATAGGACACAGGTCTAGCACAGTGCTGACTGCTCCTCAGGACCCTATATGACACAGGTCTAGCACAGTGCTGACTGCTCCTCAGGACCCTATAGGACTCAGGTCCCAGCACAGTGCTGACTGCAGGGGCTGTGACTCCTCCTCAGCTCCCTATAGGATGCAGGTCCCAGCACGGTGCAGACTGCTCCTCAGGACCCTATATGACTCAGGTCCCAGCACGGTGCAGACTGCTCCTCAGGACCCTATAGGACACAGGTCTAGCAGAGTGCTGACTGCTCCTCAGGACCCTATAAAAATCAGGTCCCAGCATGGTGCAGACTGCTCCTCAGGACCCTATAGGACACTGTTCTAGCACAGAAGACACCTCAGAAGACTCTTTGCGCCTCCTCACTGCTTGCACCCCCTTCTGTTGCAGATGTCACAGGCAGTGTTCTCCATAGAGGAGAGCTCATATCGTCTGCCCCTGTGGAACGCACTATCCCCACCATGCTATGTCTCTTGGTAGAAGCTGGCATGTAGCCCAGGTCTAGATATAAATATGGATGGAAAGTAGTGCTCAGTCCCACTGTGACATCTGTAGTAGATGGTCGCTGTGCCCGTGTTGCGGAACGCAAATAGCAGTAAGCATAACACGGGCATTGACCATGTGAACTCTGCATCACAGTGCAGACTTGAATGGGTCCACGATCCGTAAAAGATAGCACTTGTGTTAGCCCCATGCCATTGGCCATCGGTGCAGAGTCGGGAAGCCACAGAGAGGTGAGTGAGAAGCTTCTTCAATTCACTACCGCTCCGTGGTCATCTATCGCGATATAGCTAAAATCTATATCGTTGCCCGAATTTATGACGATTATATTGTTTATTTCGCCCACTCCTACTGACAGTCATGTAGTGCCGTCCTCTGACAGCACATAGGGCAGCAATGTTGTGCAGCACGTCACAGTTGTGGAGTCCACAGGTCACTGCCGTCCTCACTGCTCATGCTTGATACCACAGTCCACCAGGGACTGCGCTGTTGCACGTACTACCGATATTGTTTGCATTTTTGTGGTGAGAGCTGGTGTGCAGGAGAAGCCGGATATAGCGTCCAGACTGCATTCCTGACCCACACAGTGTGCAGGAGACCGAGCAAAACAGTGGGCCCCGCAGCATAGAACATGCATGTGCAGCCGGTGTACACAGCGTAGAGCGCGTATGTGCGCAGCCGCTGCACTCCGCGTAGAGCGCGTATGTGCGCAGCCGCTGCACTCCGCGTAGAGCGCGTATGTGCGCAGCCGCTGCACTCCGCGTAGAGCGCGTATGTGCGCAGCCGCTGCACTCCGCGTAGAGCGCGTATGTGCGCAGCCGCTGCACTCCGCGTGAGCGCGTATGTGCGCAGCCGCTGCACTCCGCGTAGAGCGCGTATGTGCGCAGCCGCTGCACTCCGCGTAGAGCGCGTATGTGCGCAGCCGCTGCACTCCGCGTAGAGCGCGTATGTGCGCAGCCGCTGCACTCCGCGTAGAGCGCGTATGTGCGCAGCCGCTGCACTCCGCGTAGAGCGCGTATGTGCGCAGCCGCAGTACACAGCCGCTGCACTCCGCGTATGTGTGCAGCCGCAGTACGCAGCTGTCATGTGCAATGTATGTGATTGCAGTCCGACTGTGTGTTCTGTAATATCCATGTTCCTGGGCCTCCATGTATTCTCAGTTTCCATGACTCGCTGTATGATGTGGAAGTGACTGCAGATCCTTGTCCTGGGATCATACCTGATTAATCAACGTGCGGTGGGGTTTTCCATCGTTCCTATGTAATCTGCTCATCTGTCCCTAGTGGTGAGCTATGCCGGGGGAGGGGTGTCAGGGCCCGATTGTGCTCATTACCAGGACCGGGTTTTAGGGAAGTTCCTGACATACACACATTGTACCTCTTCCTGGACTGACCTTCACTAGGGAAGTCGTTGTGACTGACTACTGGTTTGTGCTCTTACTGGTGGCTCTGACTACTGGTTTGTGCTCTTACTGGTGGCTCTGACTACTGGTTTGTGCTCTTACTGGTGGCTCTGACTACTGGTTTGTGCTCTTACTGGTGGCTCTGACTACTGGTTTGTGCTCGTACTGGTGGCTCTGACTACTGGTTTGTGCTGGTACTGGTGGCTCTGACTACTGGTTTGTGCTGTCCTGGCCGGTCTGCTTTACTGACTAGGTGTATTCCCCAGGATAGAACAGTTCTGGAGCATCTTTTTTTATGTGATGCTTTTCCTCTGTTCCTCCTCCTGAGCATTTGAGTAAATTGATAAACGGGCGTTACCATTTTCCTTGTCAGAGGGTGTGTGTGACGATCCGTCTGTCATGGATAATTGGACAGTATCAGTGTGTAGGGGCACACCCTCAAACTGGTAGTATCCAGTTGTCAGTTCATTCTTACATTTCCGGGAGGAATAGGAGAGGAACGGCAGTATGTAAAGCTATAAGAAATAAATGGAGAAAAGTTCAGGAGTGTGGACGGGTCTTCTTTAATGGAATAACGAGGAGATGGACTTGTGCCGCGTGTTTTATGGACGGGCTGGCGGGATACAGTCCTAGGATATTAGATGGCCCTGACAGCGGACGGCCAGGCGCCGTTCTATTGTTTTCTCTGCCTACAGTTTGGTGTCTGTAGTGACTTCCCTCTGTTTCCCCAGATCATACATGTGAGGATCCACCAGAGGACTTCCACACGGATCTGCCCCGTGGGCACAGTATGGCCCAGATCTCCAACGGCAATGGCTTCAGACAAAAGGTGTCCTCGTCTGCACACACATTGGGAACAAGAGATGTGGGGAAGGAGGAAGCCTTACAGATGGAGGCGGAGGCGTTAGACAAGCTGCGGAAAGACAAGAGACTGCTGGGAGCACAGGTCAACACCTTCATGAGAGTGCAGCAGAGATCTGCCGGCCCGGCCATGCCTGATCAGGACCTCATGGTGTTCCCGGAGATGGACGCCAAGACCACAGCACAAAAGTCTCTGCATGACATTGATTTGGAGAAACTTCCGCTCGCTGAATTAGAAAAGCTGCTTCTGGACGACAGTTTTGAGGTGGTCCCCAAGCCCCCTGCTGCACCCCAGACTCCTGTGTTAAATCCGTCTGTGTCGGCACCATTTTATACCAACCCCTCGTTTCAGTGCAGTCCGTGGGCACCCCGACCGCCAGTGCCTTGCTCCTTACAGCCGACCTTCTCTACATCATATTTAAAAAGCTCCGATCCTTTCCAGAATGGCTTCCATCCCTCAGTGCGATGCAGGGAGCCGGTTTTTCTCAGTCTTCCAACACCCACCCCATACGTTTCCTTCCCCATGCCAGCTCGTGCTCCCTTCCCTATGAGGGGAACCTTGCCGGCATATTCCAGTGTTGTCACCCCTGACATGGCGAAGTTATTTGATAAAATAGCGAGGACGTCGGAGTTCTTGAGGAACGGGAAGTCCAACCATGAAATCCAGTTACCCCGAACCCCTGGCTCCCCTGGGAATGATGTCATAGACAAGACAGATGACATCAGCAAGTTCGACTGGCTGGACCTGGACCCCCTCAGTAAACCCAAGGTGGATTCTGTAGAGCTGTGCGGTGGCCAGGTCAGTGAGGCGGTGTCCTTCGGGTCGTCTGCTGGAGATCCATGGGATGCTGTTTTACAGGAGGAGAAGCCTATAAAATCATCGTACTGCGAGAGGAAAGCGAGTGGCAAATCTCCATCAGGGGCCACGGTCACCAGAAGCCACTCGTTAAACCTGCGGTCAGCACCCGGGCAGCTGTCCAGGAGTCAGAGCACCGAGGTGAGTGTAATAGGGAGCGGGCGTCATTCGTGGATCTGTAGGGCGGTACAGAGACCTCCACCGGTTCCTGTGCCCACAGTACACCTGTGCATTCTGACAAAAGTAATCCGGACACTGAATATGCACCACATTGCTGCGGTACGGAGCTGCATACTGATTGATGGCCACTCCAATGTGCTGTCCCAGATGATTACAGAACCAGCGCCCCTCCTCCAGTTCATTACTGGTTGCTTCAGGTCCCCTTGGATGACACCTTGTAGGAGGTCGTGTTTTTTCAGCAGTTCTCATTCATTTATATGAAGATGCCAAACTAAAAGAATGTGCAGTGCAGCCGAGTCTGATCTATGTCCTGGCCAATGCTGGAATCAGTGACCGCAGCTGATCGATAAAAAGTGCCCCAGGGTCTCCCATCCCCCACACTGTGTAAACAGAACCAGCCGGGAGACAGACATAAATGGAGGAGGACCTGTAACAGTAAGGCATCTTTCACAAGGGCGTCACGTTTGACGCCCACATAAGAGGCGGGTGCGTTGCGGGTAAATGCGCGTTTTTTCTGCACGTTTTAATGCGTTTTGCACGCGCATGGGAAAAATCGGCATGTTTGGTACCCAGACCCGAACCAGGACTTCATCACTGAAGTTCGGGTTTGGGTTGAGTATTCTGTAGATTATATTATTTTCCCTTATACCATGGTTATAAGGGAAAATAATAGCATTATCAATACAGAATGCTTAGTAAAAGGTGGATGGAGGGGTTAAAAATAAAAAAAATTAACTCACCTTATCCACTTGATCGCATAGTTGCCGATCTCTTCTCTCTTCTTCATTCATTAGCTGTTGGCTAAAAGACCTGTGATGACGTCACTGAGCTCATCACATGGTCCAATAACATGGTCCATCACCATGGTGATGGACCATGTGATGTGACGTCACCACAGGTCCTTTAGCCGGCAGCTAATGCTTGAAGAAGAGAGAAGAGAACGCAACTACGCGATCAAGTGGATAAGGTGAGTTTAATTTTCTTTATTTTTAACCCCTTAATCCACATTTTACTGAGCATTCTGTATTGATAATGCTATTATTTTCCCTTATAACCATGTTATAAGGGAAAATATTAAAGATCGGGTCCCGTTTCTTAGCAACATTGCGGGAAAATCGCACTGCATCCGCACTTGATTGCGAATGCTTGCGATTTTCCCGCAGCCCCATTCACTTCTATGGGGCCAGCATTGCGTGAAAAACGCACAATATAGAACATGCTGCGATTTTCACGCAACGCAAAAGTGATGCGTGAAAATCACCGCTCATGTGCACAGCCCCATAGAAATGAATGGGTCCGGATTCAGTGCGGGTGCAATTCGTCCACCTCACGTATTGCACCCGCGCGGAAAACTCGCCCGTGTGAAAGGGGCCTAAAAGCGCTGCTTAACCAGTCCAATCCCAGCTGTCCTCTCCAAGGGTATGTTCACATGCTGCAGATTATCAGTCATCTCAATGTGGTTTCTAAGAATCCCTTACAGACCTGAGTTTCAGAAGTATCTGCAATAAATCTGCCACATGTGAACGGAACCTAAGGCGTATGAGAGAATGGAAGCAGCATCCCGACTGGCTCCTCGTTTAATTATGATGAACCCCGTATGCAGGGCTCGATCTGAGAAGCTCCGATTACTCCGCTGGTGGTTAAAGGGGTCCTACAGTTTCAGGAGCAACCAGACTGCACAGGGGATGGAACTGCCTTAAAGAAGTATATGCTACTGACAGATCCCCCTCTCGTTCTTCCGGCTGAGATCTGTTTACCTGGCTCAGTGGTGACGTCCTGTCAGCAACGCTTGACTGTTGCAGCCAATCATTGGCCTCAGCTGTGCAGCAAAGAGCCAAGTGATTGGCTGCAGTGGGAACGACATTAAAGTGGGTGCATGGAGCAGTAATCCCATCTCTCGGGACATAGTGTGTGGAGTCCATGACTGATTTATATCATATTCTCTCCCTCTTCTAGAATGATGGCGGGACCAGCACGAGGATACCCCCGGGAAGCTCTGTCCTGCAGGATATGGAGGTGCAGGGTGAGGAAGTCACAGCCTTCTGTAAAGAAGTGGAAAGGTGAGACCGTCCGACAGCACTGAACCTGGAGTCTGGGGGGTTCAGTGCATGTGTGTGCAGGGTCTGAGGGTGGGTTCAGTACATGTGCTCTGTGTACGGGGCCTCATCTCCTGGTTGGGTACATACGTGTGCTGGGGATTATCACTCCCATCCACTGCTGTGCCCACTGGGGCTCAGTCTTATTTCCCTTTCTGGGGTAGTCTGTAGGGCTGAACCCGCCAGCCTTTCTTCAGCATGTTATGGACGGGCAGAGTCGACTCCTTCTCCTGGGCCCTGGCATCGTCTGCCCTGTAGATGATTAACTGGTGTCTGGTAAGCCGGTGACTGTGTGCGTCAATATGATGGATTGGTGCCAGCTGTATCCAGAAGGAAAGTGACCCTAATGGAGTCGTCTGAACTCGGGGGGTGAGATTGGGGGGGTGGGGGCTGCAGCACGCTTTACTGGGGACATTTGTTTTGCATGTGAAATAACATATATGCCATATGTCTACATCAGGCATCCTCAAACCACGGCCCTCCAGCTGTTGCAAAACTA
The DNA here is from genome assembly GCA_033119425.1 of Bufotes viridis. Classification (NCBI taxonomy): domain Eukaryota; kingdom Metazoa; phylum Chordata; class Amphibia; order Anura; family Bufonidae; genus Bufotes; species Bufotes viridis. The sequence goes on along the minus strand of CM065598.1, from coordinate 8,885,213 downwards.
CAACTCCCAGCATGCCAAACAACCTACAGGTATCAGTCTACAGCAGGACATTGTGGGAGTTGTAGTTTTACAACAGCTGGGGGGCCACAGTATGAGGATGCTTGGTCTACATAGTGGTCACCAGGAGGAATAGCGGGAGCGGTGGTACAGACACAGGAGCATGCTGCCCGTGTAAATAGTGCCCAGGATAGCAGTCATTTACCTTGCTGGCTGCCAGTTCTGCCTGGATGGGGCTCATTCACACAATCGCACATTAGGCTATTAATTTTGCAAGCCATTGGCTGAGAAGCGGCATGTGATGAGGTTAATGTGATGTAATGCATTGGTGTTACAAGGCAGTATACGTATCGATCGTAACGTGTTGGTGGTACATGGTAGTATATGTATTGATTGTAATGTGTTAGTGGTACCTGATGGTATACATATTGATCGTAACGCTTTGGTAGTACCTGGTAAACGTATCGATCGTAACGCGTTGGTGGTGCCTGGCAGTATACGCGATTGTAACCTTTGGTGGTACCTGGCAGTATACATCTCGATCGTAACATGTTGCTGGTACCTGGTGGTATGCATTGGTGGCACCTGTCAGTATTTTACAGTAATTTCAGTGAAGTGAAGTTGACTTTATCCTGGTGCTGAAACGATGCTGTTTTTCGGATTCACTGGGCCTCTTGGAGCGGGATTTGTCGCAGCGGCACCACCGCCCAGATGCAGCTAGTCTCTTCGCTCTGTTCACATCACTGGCATTTAGCGTTGCTGCTGGACATCTACGCTCACGCTTCTTTCTTGCAGGTTGAGGACGCTCTTCCCCAGTGACAGTTCGGTCAGTAATCCCGGCTTTGTGCTGAGCCCTGTGATGACGCAGCGGACGCCAAGCAGCGAGATCTCCAGCACTAAGGTGTCCATAGAGATTGAGGGCTTCCAGCAGCCAGTGACATTCACTTGTGACGGTGAGTACCCTGGAGGGCAGCTGGGTACTTACCTGTTCCGAAAAATGTGGAACAGAATTGCAGACGTGTAAATGGACGCTTATGCTGGGTGATCTGCCGTATTAATATCATCTAATACACACTTATTATCCCCCCCCCCCCACCAAAAAAAAAAGCTGTGTGGCTGCTTCGTACACTGCACCCCCGTCAGCAGCTCCCGAGCTTCTTATCACAATGAGCACACATTAAGGAATCGCTCTTTATGCATTTATGCAGTTTTCTCATATTTTGCTCCTTGGATCAGGCTGTTTTTGAAGGTTTTCATTTTGGCTTTGTCTGCTATTCTTGCATCCAGTCTTCTGTCAGGTGGGCCCTCAGGTTAGGGGTTCTCGTAAAGAGCAGACGGAAGGTTCTGCTTTTTTTTCCCCAGGAACAGCACCACTCCTCCTCATGGTTGTGTCTAGTATTGCAGCTCATACCCGTTTAGTTAGTGCATGCGCAGCCATGTGTCAGCAGGGCCTTCCTTCTAATGTCATTCAGCCCTTTCAAGGCTTCATATACTTAAGGAAGGAAGCATCTTCCCGACATCTCCATTAGGGCTCGTTCACACGAATGTTTTTTGCGGTCCGTATACGGGACGTTTTTTCCGGTCATTATACGGAACCATTCATTTCAAAGGGTCCGCAAAAAAACGGAATGTACTCTGTATGCATTCAGTTTCCGTATTTCCGTTTTTCCATTCAGCAACATTTTGAGTCCGGTCCTATTATTGTCCATTCAAGTCAGTGGGTCCGTATAATGCATACAGGACACATGTCCGTATGTCATCTGTTTTTTGTGGATCCATGCTGTAGAAATGCTAGGCCCAGCTCATTTTGCACGTGTTAGGTGTTTGCAATGTTTACATAGTTCCTGTTTTTGCGGAAAAACGGAACAGAAACACAACGGATTCGTGAAAAACAGACCGCAAAACCATACGGTCGTGTGAACAAGCCCTTATACTTATGCAATCACTGGAGGAGATGAGAAGGAAGGTTCCTGTAGGAGCGGAGCCTGCAGCGAGGGCCCCTGGGTTATCACGTGGTCTCTAGTGGCTAATTATGTGGTTGCTCGTTAGCTATGTACTGTTCTGTGCTCTCCCCGCAGTGAGCTCTCCGGTAGAGCTGATCATTATGCAGGCGCTCTGCTGGGTCCATGATGACCTGAGCCAGGTGGACATTGAGAGCTATATCCTGAAGGTGTGCGGCCAGGAAGAAGTTCTCCAAAAGTAAGTAAGCCCCCCCCCTCCCTCCCGCTATGGAGTCCCTCACCAGAAGTAAAGTGTGGCTTCTGCTGACTGTAAGGTCGAGGTATTACTTAAAGGGGTTGTTCTTTGTATGTTTCTAACTAACCAAATGTAAGGGGTTTTAAATTCATTTAGTTCATCTTCAGTGGCCCCGTCCTCCTAGTTCGCTGAGGGTCACATGACCTGTGATGTCAGCTTCTTTCCCTGCTCTGATGACATTCCGTGCACAAATCTGGGCTGCAGGAGGAGCAGGTCTTCCTCTGTGCACGAAACCTCAGTGTGAAGGCTGTGCTGGTTAGAGTGACGAGCCATCTCAGACTCGGGGCTGGAGGCCCTGCCTCAGGTACTGAGCAGCTGCAGGGCTTCCTCTTCGCCAGGCAGTAAGGAGACAAATGCTATGCATAGGATCCTCCCTTCCCACCTTGCAGACACAGAGCTGACAGAGACTGAGGAGTTCTCTCCTCTGTACTCTTCTGCTGGCTCTGAGGAAGTGTCTGCACAAGAACAGGTAGGGGGAGATCCTGTGTGTATCAGCACTGGTCCTGTACAGCTGGGACTGCAGGCAGGGCACTCCCTTTGCTGAGCATGGGGAGGCGAAATGCAGTTTTTGTTGACGCTCTCAGAGATTTAGTTACACGCCCCCAAAGCTCTGCAACTGCATGTCAACAGAGGGGCCAGAACTTGGGAAATATCTTTTGCCAGTAGGTTGTAAATTGGTTGACCAAAAATATAATTTGGCTCCTGAATTTTTAGGTTTAGATGCCTTTAGTCCTACAATATACATGGAAATTGAGAGGATCCGTCCACTTTCCTGACATGTCTGATCTAGTAAATAATTGTGTTCCCCACTAGTTACCAATTAACAAGCATATTCTCTTACACCTTTGTATTGTGATGTTCCTCTGTTATTCCTGCTGGGAAAGTGTGAATAAACTGACAGCTGGGTGTTTTCAGTAGGGGGTGCACAGTCTGACACGGTTCAGTCATGTCAGGAGAGGTGGCAGCTGTAAAATATCACTTGGCTCCTACCTGTTCGGACGCTGAAGGCGCCCAGTGGTATTGTGTAGCCTGCAGCCTCATCCATGTGCCCCATGCAGACCTGTGACTATGGGGTCTCAGTCCCAGACCCTGTTCTCTCCGAGAAGCCCTGAGTACAGGGCTGTTAGTGTACCCGGCTGTATGTGGAGCATGTATGGTAAGGTACCGCTCATGTGTTCTGTGTCCACAGTAAGCATTGTCTGGGCAGCCATGAATATATCCAGATGTGCCGTAAATGGGACACGGAGATCCGACTGCAGCTACTGTGTCACCGCACCGTGTGCAGGGCACTGGCACGGACTGTAAGTATGGCGCTCTGTTTTCTTGGTTTTGCTGTCTTGGAGAGATCGTCTCTCAGTCGATTATTATCGCTTGGAGTTTCGCCACGGCTGGGTGCTGATCAAATATTTCTCATTTCCGTCCTCCGCTGAATGCTGCTCATGTTATGTCAGCATTTTCAGCCACTGCTTGAGCCAGGAGAAGGTTTCCGGGCTCCATTCACACACTGTTACTTCCGTCAGTGGTGTGGTGTCCTCACAGACCTATGGCGGGGGAGGGGAGTCCTGCAGAGGGCACAACAGCCTCTCAACCCCTCCGTCCTGGGAAATGAGCTTGCAGTATTTCTGACAATGAGCTGCGTGCTCGCTTCCTGCAATGGTGTGGACTCTGCACTGGTTTCCAGACGCTTCGCTCCGGCTCATTGCTCGTCTTCAGACGTCTGCAGATCATTCATTTGCCATAAAATAGGTTGGAGGATGGGACTGTGCACCCCATGCCTCCATACACAGTGCTGCAAGCCGGGGGGTTGTTAACTTGTTACACGCTGGAGACGTAAGGAGTCCTTGCGTGACGGACTCTGCTCGTTACCAGGCGTATTCCGTCTGGTAAACCCTTGTGTGGAGCGGTGAAGCTGGCGACTTAATCACCTTTGTTCACATGGCAAGAACTTAAAATGATGCTGCATAAAAAATTATAAAAAGGGCTTATTCACTTTTTTTTTAAATTGTGGCAGCAAACAGAAGGTGTGAATGAACCCTAAACTTCACAGCCCCCACCCTGCAGCCAGTCAGTGTTATCAGCAGGCGGGGGCAGTGCAGGAGTCGCTGCTGCAGCCGTTCACATGGGGGACCGGACAGGACCCACGACGGAAGAATCTGGTCGCTTGCTTTATAATATCTCATTGTGTGTGTTCACCTGCAGTTCAGCTGATTGTGCACCATTACATGTACGTAACAGCGTGTTCTTCTTGTAGGCTGAAGATGACGAGACACCAGTTGACCTTAATAGACACTTGGCCCTGCTGGACAGGCCGTTCAAAGAGCCAGTCACACGGTAATGGCCGCCTCCAGTCGTTCCTCTTTATGGCAGCAGTTCATTCACCTCAATCTCTGCGGATTGAGCAGTCATGGTCTACGGGTGGTTGTATTCTTCATCAACGAAGTAGACGGAAAATATTAACGCATAATTGGGATATTTGACTTGTGGGTGAAATTTCAGGATAAACCTAAAATGCCCCCTAACCTTTTACAGGTGAACTTAATGTGACCACCTGCAACCTTCTGAATGCACACGTCCAACTGTTCAGTGTTTTCGGTACTTTTTGTACAACTTGCTGTTCTTTAAGAAAGGCGCTTAATAGCAAAATTCACAACAGATGTTTAATCCATGAATCGCCCAATAAATTTCCTGGTTCATTTAGAATTGGTATTAAACAGTCCTCCTCATCATGCTGTTCACATTTTGACATCATGAGACCAAGACGACACCTAACAATTGATCACCAGTACCTCGCCATTGCAAGGCTTCAAGCAGGATGTTCTCAGACGGAAGTGGCCACTGAGCTTCGAGGGTCACAGAGTATCATCAGCAGGTTGTATCAGAGATACAGAGACTGGAAGAGTCACAGAAAGGCAGAGAAGTGTGAGCGGCTGTCCCGTGACTCCCGTGCCCGAGATAAGCTCCGGGGATGTGGCGGTGATGTGTAAGCACTTACCGCTCCTTTCCCTGAAGGCAGAGAAGTGTGAGCGGCTATCCCGTGACTCCCGTGACCGAGATGAGTTCCAGGGATGCGGCAGAGATGAGGAGGCACCTACCGCTCCTTCCCCTGAAGGCAGAGAAGTGTGAGCGGCTATCCTGTGACTCCCGTGCCCGAGATGAGCTCCAGGGATGCAGCGGTGATGTGTAGGCACCTACCGCTCCTTCCCCTGAAGGCAGAGAAGTGGACGTCCTTTGGAACCGGATGATGAATTCTACACAACTCCAGGCACATTTAAGTGAGCTGAGAGGCATCCAAGTGTCACGTCAGACCGTTTGAAACTGTTTATATCAGCATTGTCTGCGTGCTAGACCTCCTGCAAGGGTACCTGACCGCACCACCAGGCACAGGCGTCATCAGGGAGGGAGCATCTCCGCTGGCCGAGGGACCAGTGGCCTCAGTGCTGTTCACTGATGAAAAGTTGATTCACGCTGAGTAGAAATGATGGCTGCCAACGATGTTGGAGATGTCAAGGAGAGCGCTCTGCATCAGCCACTGTTTTCATCAGACGAGCCTTTGGTGGTGATGTTACAGTGTGGGCAGCTGTCTCCAGACCTGAATCCCATTGAAAATCTGAGATCAGCTGAGTCGCCGTATAGAGGCTCGTAACTCTGTACCTCAGAACCTCAATGACCTGAGAGCCGCCCTTCAAGAAGAGTGGGAGGCCATGCCTCAGCAGACAATAAGGCGACTTGAGAACAGCAGGAGACGTGGTGTTCAATCTGTAATTGATGCTCAATGCCACACGACACGTTCCTGAGACACTGACATTTTGTGACGGTTTGAGATGAGAAAATCAACATTGCTGACTTTCATGATATCACTGGAGCGGGAACTTTTTACGTTTCCATAAATTTCACCCGAAAGCCAAATCCCTAACTTTTTGTGAGTAGTGTATATGTATTCTACAGCCTGTATACAGTCACATGTCACCTCTATAACGGAGGATCTCCTGGCTTGTCCATATCTACTCTACACGCTCTTGGTGGTTGTGTTCCTGTTTGTTTGTTTTTTTGTTTTTTTTCCTTTGTGTTGTGGAGTTAGTTACAAGCAGTTTTAATGAATTATTAAAATTTGTTTCCGCAGGCAAGACATCGAAGAGTTACTGGACGCCTACCATGAGCAAGTCAGTATGTGCCTTAAAAACGAGGTACGTGTAGAGGCGTGACCCCTGGCCCTTGTATACTCTCTTCATGTACACCTACCTTAATCTCTGTTGTGCACTGTGACTGAGCAGGTCGGCTTTGTGACCTCTCTGACTTCTCATTGCCTTTTGCTCTTCATAGTGCAAGTCTTAGTCATTCCATAGCTTTGTGCTCTCACCTGAGCAGCCATGATGGCTGCTGCCCCGGACCTGAACATGCAGGAACGGTCATCACGAAGCTGTGAATCTGCTGAGCAGTGGGGACGATTTGTGTGTTGCTTCCACCGTAGGCAAATATTTGAGCCTAATCTGACAGTTGGACCAATGATTGGGTGGAAAGAGGAGACCTATGTAGAGCTGTAAATAAAATCTGCGCCATGCCGTCCTGTGTGGTGTGGGACATACAGATCACCCACATGACCCTGCAGGGCATCACAGACATGGCCTCGGTTGTATCAATGTTTTTAAGTGCTGGATGATGCGCTCAGGACATTCTGCTGCAAGTCGATATTCGCATGAACGTTTTTTTGTTTTCTTTTCCAGAGCAATCCTTACAGAGCGGCTGACCAAGTCATCAAAGTGGTGAGGAATATCTGTAGGACCGCGCACAGTGTGGAGACGCCGGCCATTACAGAGTGCATCAAAAAGCTGCGCAGAGCCGTGAACCTGCCGCGCAGCCGCAGTGTGGAGGTAAGGGACACATAATGTTCACATTGGATTTCTCTTACTGTAGGGTTTAGGAAATGTCTGTGTGCTCTGAACCTGTGCTGTGTTTTTAGGGTCCCTCCAGTCCTGCTGCTGGAAGTAACCTCACGGCTCCAGATGGTAAGATGGGCGCTTGTGTGTGTGACACATATATTCTCCTGTATAAGATGAGCATTGATGATTGCTTTCCTGCAGGCTCTCCAGACTGTGACAGTCCTCTACAGGAGAGTTTAAGCCACTTAACTACTGCTGTGCACACCCTACTGCAGCTTCATCTCACCTCCTGCACCCCTGCTACCAACCCGAGCAGCAGCAGGCCCCTGAAGGAAGCTCGCACCTCAGCTGACCATCTACAATTTACGATATTTGCAGCTCATGGTATCCCTACCGCTTGGGTTTCCAGGTGAGGTGACTGTCCTGGGGCATTTCAGCATTTTTTTTTTGTTGACTTTTTTTTTTTAAAGAGTAACTAAACCTTTATAACAAATTTTAATATGATGTCCCTAATGCCCCAATAAAACTTTTTTTAATAGACTTTATTAATTAATTTTGTACTTTTATTATACTTTTACCTCCCTAAAGCACACCATTTACAATGCGCTTAAAACTCGGTTCTCTGTACACTGCTGACAGCTCAGACAATGCTAGTGCTGCCTGTAGTTGGGCAACCACATAATAGATGATGTCAGCAGTGTGGATGTTATGTGGTCTCCATACAACATTCCTTGGCCTTAGTGCTACCAGGTCAGTAATGGCTGCTTAGTCAGAGCTGTGAGTGCCCAGATCGTCTCCATCTTCTCACTCACAGGTCCCATGTGTGAGGTCCTGGATGCTGCGGTGTGACCACTGTACAATGTGGCCTGGTGTCAGCTACAGTAATCCTAGTGCGCAGACGGAGACACAATAGCCGTACTGTGATTCTCACTAATCTATCGGTGTGTGTTTTGTATTTTCAGTTTTGAGAAGTATTTTATCATCTGTTCTCTGCTGTACAACGGGAAAGATTTGTTCAAACCTGTGCAGTCTAAGAAAGTGGGGACCTACAAGAGCTTCTTTTATCTGGTCAAATGGGACGAACTGTGAGTATAAACAGTCAGAACTCTGAGTATTGTGTTACCCAAGCTGTGCCACATACATGGCTCAGCATGAGTCTCCTGATTGTAATACATGTGCCCTATACATGGCTACTTTCAGAATGTGTATTGCAGTGTCCATCACAAGTATACATCCAAGAATTTCCTGATGTATAACCCTAATTAATCCCAACTTGTAGTTGTACAGTGGCATCCATTGTAATGGGGCTCCCATGCTAAATATGTGTATACAGTTCAGGATGTCTGTGTACAGTATAGCTCAGCAGAAAACAACTTCAACTGATGTATAACAGCCTGACAGAGGCTGAACGGATGCTCTGTGAAGCCTATGGTAGTCAGGCACTGCAGCTGTGGTTGTACTACAGGTCTCGGCAGTCACATTATGATGTCCTCCATTGTGCTCAGTGCATTCACGTTGTTTTTGCAGAATTATCTTCCCCATACAAATGGCGCAGCTGCCCCTGGAGTCCATTCTGCAGGTGAAGATGTACGGCGTATTAAATCCGAATAGCGGGGGCTCTCCAGACTCCAACAAGCAGAGGAAAGGGCCCGAGATGCTGAGCCAGGTGTCTGTACCCCTCTTTAACTTTAAAAGGTAAGTTCCTGTCCTAGGGTAGCCAAGTCCGGGAGGAGGGTTCATTGCCTCACAGAGGCCGAGGACTTGCCATAAATGTTGGGCATTATCTTTTATTATCTGCATTGCACGGAATTTAATAAATTGGGTGCGTTTAAAGACTTTTCATTTATGGGTTCACATAAGTTAAAGGGACGGTAATTATTGAGCTGTCGTTAGCGTCGGCATGCCAGTAACTTGCAATTCTCCTTTAGGACGCTGACCAGTGGAACCAAGCTATTAAATCTGTGGACATCATTCCTTACCAACACCATGCCAGCTGCTAGCCTGGGCAGAAAAGTCACCCAGATGCAGAAGCTGGTCCTGCAGGTAGGGTGCAGTGACTGGTGCTTGCCACATGTTGGGTACACTTGGTCATAGATGCTCCAGTTTATTTTATAAGGGCTGTCTGAGGGTCCCCTCCTATCCATTTCTGGGTGTGGTACTGCAGCTCAACCTCATTCATACGAGTACCAGACACATGGATAGAAAAAGAAAAAAAAATCTTGTAATGATCATACCATCTCCACCTACCCACAGCAGATATGGGAGAACTTCCTTGGCAGAAGTGATTGACCTTACAAACCATGTTCCACTGTGCGGCCACCTCTGGTACTGACGTGTCAATGCTGCATTAAGCATCTGCCTCTCGTTTCAGGTGGATTTTCCTTCACCTGCCTTAAATTTCGTGTACAAAGCCCCAGATCTAGCGGGGAACTTTGTCCCCCTGAGCATTGAGACACTGAACAAAGACTCCAAGAGCCGGCTCCTGTCACTTATCTCCACAGAGTCTCCCTCCGGGTAGGTTGCCCTGGTGTTTATAGTATGGGGAATTTCTACTAAGTGATGGCAGATTTCTAGGATGTATGGGGAGTTTGAGTACTGCCACCCCTCACAGTTCGTCCTGCACAGTGCTGCCCCCACCACATGCCATGCAGGGGCGTGATACAGCTCTGGACCCTGCTGACGCCATATCCTGAATACACACCACAGCCTCTGAAGAGGGGAAGAGCCCTTTACCTAAAATGTCTGCTTTCCCCCCTGCTGTTCCCTACTCTCTGTCCAGTCACAGCTATCTTATGCACACCAGGGCCGCAGATTATTCCTGACATTTACGGTCTCTTTATCCCTCCAGGATGTCAAAGGAAGATAAAGCGTTCATTTGGGAGAAACGTTACTACTGCCACCTCTACAAGGACTGCCTTCCAAAGGTCCTGGCCAGTGCCCCAAAATGGGATGTGGCCTATCTGCCGGACATCTATGCTCTGATCCACTCGTGGCCGTCCGTGAGCCCGGTGTGTGCGCTGGAGCTTCTGAACTCAAGGTGAGCGCTGTATCCTGCATCTGAATCTTATGCTGCAGAGGATCAGGCTGGAAGCGGGCTGCTGTGCAGGGGAGGACTGGGAAGAACTTAGTGGCCCTGGAAAAAAAAAATCTTAAAGTGGCCCTTGTTTTAGGCAGGTCCAGTTTGATAGACGGCAGGGCAATAGAAGTTGATGTGGCCAGCAATACCTTAGTGCAGCACAAAATACCACTGCCCCCGCTGCAGTATTCCACTGTATCACTGTCCTTTGGATGGCAATACAGTTAAATTCAGGAGGGCACCGATGGCTGTCAGCAAGGGGCATAAGTGCCTGATGTTTAGTGCCATAAAGAGGTTTTGGGTAGCCAGCTGGCAGTGGCCAACTGGGAAATTTCCCTGTAGGGTCTATGGCCAGTCCATCCCTGCTGCTGGGATCAGTGACATGGGCAAAATGTACGGTCGCCCTAAGACACTAATGAGAAGGAGATCGTATTTCGTTATTTTCAGTCCTAACGGGCAGGCTGTAACAGCTTCTCAGACATGATACAGAGGCAGGTTGTCAGCAACAGTAGGTTACTGATTAGCACAGTAAAGGAAGCCTTGATGCCAGTGTGAATGATGCTGTTATATTGGAACCCCAGGTTCGCTGATCAGGAGGTCCGCGCAGCAGCAGTAGGCTGGATCCAGGACGGGATGAGCGATGATGAACTGGTCGATCTTCTCCCTCAGTTTGTACAGGTCAGTACCGACTGTCCATGTGTCTCTAGACATCTGTGGTAACGCAAGTGAAGCCTGCAGGCCACAGAAGCCCTGCAAAGTGTCAGAGAAGTCAATGGGGGAATTTCTCCTGTAAGGAACAGCGAAGTTACTAGAAACGATGTGATGTCAGGCACTGGTCGTATATGGAAGAACATGAGTGATGGTAGAAATGACCTCAGTCAGAGGAGTCGACAGATTGGGGCGATCCATCTAACCAGAGAGCACTTCTGATTTGTCGCCAGATCTCCTGTGGTCCGTACCCTGTTCTCCGCTGTCTCTGTGACGCTTTTCTGCTTATTCCCTCATTACATCTGATTATTCATGGCTGTCTCTTTCAGGCCATCAAATCTGAGATCTACCTAGACAATTCGCTGGTGCGGTTCCTGCTGTCTCGCGCTCTGGGGAACGTCCGCGTTGCTCATTATTTGTACTGGTGAGCCCGTTTTCTCTTCTGTGCTTTGTCTTAGGTTCCCTTAGGAGAGCTTTGTATTTTTAGATGTAAAAGTCGCAGTCTGATGTGAGACCTGGGCTGCAGTCCACAGGAGGACATGTTGCTGAATGAAATCTTGAGGACTGCAGCAGCCACTCGATAGTTAAAGTCAAGAAGGAAGGCTGCAAAAAAAGTCTACACCAAGGAGCCTGAGAAACCTCAGAGACAGCTCTTGGGCTCCGTGGTCCGGACAGTCTTTGTATCCCGCATTATGTGGAGGTTTCTGTATGTGGCTGGGGATGCTAAAGTCTTCATGTGACCTCTCTGTCCGCACCGCACTCCATCTAAGTGTAATTGTTGTTGCAGGTTGCTTAAGGATTCTCTCAATGATCCACATTTTGGGCCCCGCTATGAGCTGATTCTTGGGGCCCTCCTCTCTATATGTGGTAAAAGTTTACGGCAAGAGCTGGAGAAGCAGACCCGGTTCACGCAGCTGCTGGGGGTCGTGGCAGAAAGAGTCCGGCAAGCAAGTGGTTCTGGGCGACAGGTGAGCGCTACTGTGTGTGTGCCATGTGACTTCTGCGAGACAGACGCCATGTTCTGTGCTAGACGATACTATTTTATGTCCCACAATGTATGTGCCACTAATGTGTGATATGAGGTATTTCAAACCTGTGAGTGTCAGCTCCTGTGTCCTTCACCCATAGACAAACACACAACCATATACAGTTACCTCCCCTGTATAGCAGACGTGTATAGTCATACCCATATACAGCTGTATGTGTGCACCAAAGAGGTACAATACACAGTGGGCTCAGCAGGCATGTGGAACCTGCGTTCCCTGAATTTAATGGAGGCCAGTATGGCACCTAGTGAATGTAGTGTACAGTGTTAGGTTCCTGTCCTAAAGAGATCGCCATGACGCCGGCGGACAGGCACAAATAATTTAGTATAAAATGTATTTGCCAAGAATCTCATATTCATAATGAAGCATTAGCATTTTACATTTTCTACAGTCAGTATGGCGCTATTGTAATTACTTGATCATTTGTGTTAGCAAAGTGCTGTTGCATTGTTTGTTTTTTGATGTTGTGTTGGCGCAGGCGGTTCTGCAGGAAGGCATGGAGCGCGTGCAGCTGCTGTTCCGTAATCACAAGATTCGCCTGCCTCTTAACCTCAGTCTGGAGGCCAAAGAACTGAATGTGAAGGTGAGCAGCGCGTAAAGTGATTGTCACCAGCTGATATACCGCCATATAGTGTATACAGTATGGCCCTATAATCATGGGTGGCGATTTCAATGATATTATGTTTCCAGACTTAGTCTCCACTGCTCCATCCAGACTAAACTCTAATGTGCACAACCTCATTATTAGATCTATGGAGATGTCACCATGGAACAGAAAATGGATATGTTCCTCATATGCAGATCAGACCTACAGTCAAATATTTCATGGTCAGACCATGCACCAATCTATAGATATTTAAAAACAATACTTAGATCCATCAACACCTTTATGTCATCTAAAATATTATATTAATCATCCAGATTATATTAATAGACCTAAATCCTCCCTAAAAGAATTCTTTAACATCAACAACAAATCTCATTCTAACCCCTTTTCAACATGGCACGCACACAAAGCAATGATGTGCGGGATATTTATACAAACAGCAGCACATAAAAATAAATAAAAAAGCAAGAAATTTCCAATATCACACTGGAATTAACAGATTTTGAAAATAAAAATAAAAGACAAACCAAATTGATTTTGAAAGTATATAAAAAAAAACTAGAACAAGCTCTTGCTAATCGATATTAAAAAATATTACAAAAATATACAATTAATTTGTATGCCAATAATAAACCAGGAAAATTCCTTGCAAAACAAAAAAAAAATGATGAAAAAATAATAAAACCACAACATATAGTTAAAAATTCAAAGAATACTACCCCAACATTATACAACCAACAGCTTCTGATATTACAAGTTTTCTCCAATCTGTCAATTTACCAAAAATAAGTTCTGATCAATTCAACTCTATTAACACACCATTCAATAAAATGGAAATCCTACATGCTATTAAACTTCTAAAATTGGGCAAATCTCCAGGCCCAGACGGCCTCACCAATAGATATTATGAAATAATTGTAGAAGAACTACCACCGAATTTGCAAACAATAAAATCCTTCCCACAAGAAATGCTAACAGCTCCAATAATCACCCTACCTAAAATAGGAAAAGATCCTACTACACCACCTCATTGCTGCCCAATTTCACTATTAACCACTGACGTCAAAATGCAAAAGTAATAGAAACAGATTGATTAATATTCTTCCCTCGATAATCAACCAAGACCAAGTTGGTTTCATTATAGATAGACAAACGTCTGACGCTACACGTAGAATAATGAATCTTGTACAACATTGTAAATCACTATATATCCCTTCTTTCTTTCTATATGCTAGATGCTGAAAAAGCATTTGATACAGGCTCGGACTGGCCCACAGGGGTACAGGGGAATCCCCCGGTGGGCCCCTGAGCAAAGTGGGCCCCTAGTCTCCCTCCCCCTGCACAAGTGGCACATAACACATTAGACTTACTGCACTACATACATATATTCAATGTACAGCACCTCCACCAGCAGATGTTCATATTTATTATATTTGAATATATCCGTATAGTTGTCCCCCAAAATTAATTTTACTGGTGGGCCCTAGGTACCCCAGTTCGACACTGTTTTGATAGGATATGCTGGGGCTATCTTGAATTTGTTTTACATAAATTTTGATTAAATAACTACATAAATTCTGCTATTATGGCACTATATTCCAATCCCACAGGAAGGCCCCTTTCAGACGAGCGAGAGTCACGCTCCGGACTAGCAGCGCAGCTTCTGTCCTGAACTTGCAGCACTGTCGGGGTCGCATAGCATTATAGTAACCCTTAGAGGTCTGGAATGTACTGGATAACCCTGACCTAATGCTGTCAGTGTTATCCAATACCTTCCAGAACTGTAAGGGTTATATAGCATCCTAAATCAATATAATGCTATGCGACCCCGGCAGTGCTGGGAGGTCAGGACAGGAGCTGCGCTGCTAGTCCGATGTGCGACTCTCGCTCGTCTGAAAGGGGCCTTCCTGTGGGATTGGAATATAGTGCCATAATAGCAGAATTTATGTAGTTATTTAATCAAAATTTATGTAAAACAAATTCAAGATAGTCCCAGCATATCCTATCAAAACAGTGTCGGAACTGGGGTACCTAGGAGTCTGGAGCGTGACGCTTGCTCGTCTGAAACCAGCCGAAGAGTCTATTCTTTGGGTTTCCTCTCAAAACTCTTCACTGTTGGTAATGGTACAAGACAGGGATGCCATTTCTGCCCTTCAATTTTTGCATTACTAATGGAAACCCTAGCAGAAACAATTTGTACAAACTCACAAATTTCAGGTATAAAAGGAGGCTCAATAGAACACAATTACAGATTACACATTAATAAACCCCAGAATGAGACTAAATACGCTACAGATTACCTTATGCAAATTTATTATTTCATATTACAAAATAAATGAAAATCACAAATAAACCTAGGTATTCCTCATAAATCCCAAACTGAACTATCCCGGTTATTCCCCTTTTAATGGAACAACAACAAAAAAATATTTGGGAATACATATTACATCCGCCAAAGTATATAAATAAAACTATAAACCTTTTATTGACTTCAATACCCCAAAAATTACCATTTTTCACACTATCACCGTCCCAATAAAAAAAAAAAAAAAATATTTTTTTCCCACAACTGCAAAATGAAGTTTCTTCCAAACTTATATGGACAAACAAAGATCCTAGAATAAACTTAGACGCCATGACGCAACACTGAACATTGGAAAACCTAAAAAATTACTATAAAGCAACACAGACCAGACAAAACACTGGTGGCCAAACTCAAATACGAGCAAAAGACGTTGGGTCCAAATGGAAGAAAACAGTCTGAAATCAGACCCCATTATTATACTAAAACCATTTAAATTACCAAAAATGAACAATCTAAATCTGTTAAGTATAGAAGCCACACTAGCCATCTGGGAAGATTGTCAATAAATACCCCACATCCGACAAAATCAACCTGCACCAATTGCCAATAACATGCATTAAAACAATTTGTCCAAATATCGATCTCTCCAACTGGAAAAAAAATGGTATAGGGGTCCATTCACACGTCCGTAGTGTGTTGCGGGTCTGCAATACACCCGGCCGGGACCCCCATAGAGCAGCCCATTCTTGTCCCCAGCTGCGGACAAGAATAGGACATGCTCTATTCTTTGCGGAGCTGCGGATTGGAAGTTCGGGGTTGCGTTCCACAAATGCAGAAGCGGAGAGCATTTGCGGACGTCTGAATGGAGCCATAAAATGATTTAAAGATCTAACCGACCCTCAAATATCTACTACAATGGGAAAAAGTCTTCTGTAGAGTAAACTGTTCCTAGGTCTGACAAGCCACACTTAACTGGACTAATCAAATATCTAAGGGAATGCATCGTTGTGAACTCTCACTAAAAATAGTTCTGATGGCAGCTGAAACGAAAGCATATTAACCCTAACTACCCAGACTAGTGCTGGAAAAACTGTGGGGCCCGGGGAACATACTCACATTTATGGTGGTCATGCCCAAAAATTCTAATATTTTGAAATATTGTATTTGATAATTAAACAAGATGCTTGATACAAGCATTCAACCATCTCCTGATTTTGCTTTGCTTTCTCCTCAACCACTACGTTCCGCACCAAATTAAAACTCTTAGATCACACATAATACTAGCTTTAAGAAGCCTTATAGCGAAGAAATGGAAAAGTCCAGAAATCCCACCATCTCAGAAGTATCGACATTAGTTACACACACAAACGTAAAAACAAAGGTGCAATGGCACACTGCAGCTAGAGCTCCGTCCTGCCACTATGCTGGATGTTAGATGTGGCATTAGTTTATATTTTGTCCAAATTATGTAAGCCACCCACCACTTCACGGTTGCCTCTCGAGTCGTCCCTAACATTAATTCTTACCTTTTATGGGCCATATCAGCCACACAAAACCCAGGGAGCGCAGGTGCAGCATGCATGCCAGATACACTCTGCTTGTAACCCCGTCTGGTGCCATACAGCGTTCATCAGATCAAGGGATGCAAATACCAACATGCATGCTGAGCCCACTAGTACTTCTCCTGGAACCAAATGGCTTCTGGTAAGTTCTATAAAGCAGACTCAGTTTTATACTGACTTTAAAACCAGCCTACAGGGCGGATCCACTAGTCAGGTGTGCATGACTGCATGGAGGTCACCACGCCTCCCATATATGCTACAAAGGAAAAAAAATGGGGATTGCAGTCAGCACAACCCTGTGGCTGATATGGCCCATAAAAAGTAAGAATTAATGTTAGGGACCACTCATAGAGGCAACCGTGACGTGGTGGGTGGCTTACATAATTTGGCCAAAATATAAACTAATGCCTCATCTAACATCCAGCATAGTGGCAGGACGGAGCTCTAGCTGCAGTGTGCCATTGCACCTTTGTTTTTACGTTTGTATGTGTATTTCACCATAGCAACGTGCACCTGCGTATTAGGTTGTGCTGACTGCAATCCCCATTTTATTAGTTACACACGCCTGCAAGATGGAAATTAAATTAGCCTCCTATTCATTATCTCTGAAGAAAACCACAAAATATTGGTCCTTTAAGGATTCCAAATATTTTAACAAATACATCAAACTGAACTTTATATAATGACTCTGTATCCGGCAGGCCTGCTCCTTCTTCAATTCTAATGCTGTTCCCCTCAAAGTGGCGATGGTTAATGCCGACTCCATGGGAGAAGAGATCCACTCCATGTTTAAGGTAACCACAGGCCCCCTGAGGTGTCTTCCCCCCGATATTCTGCCTCGCTGACTCTTCTGGTCTCTAGGTTGGAGAAGACCTGCGTCAGGACATGCTGGCCCTGCAGATGATAAAGATGATGGACAAGCTGTGGCTGCAGGACGGCCTGGACATGAGGATGGTCATCTTCAAGTGTCTCTCCACAGGCACAGACAGAGGTAGGTTATACAGCAGTCACTAGGCCAATTCACACGTGACAGATTTGCACAGGTACAGTCCGCAGCAGGTTCAGGGTTTCCTAATCTCATACCCATGCAGTGGACATTATCTGTGCAGATAAACGTGGGTGATGCACTATAGGACTCGACATGCTCCTTTCCGTTTCACTGGGGTCAGATCTGCATGTACTGTACCTTTCTGTGGGTGCACCCCATCCACCGTCTGTCTCATTCTACAGGTTTGGTGGAGCTGGTGTTGTCCTCAGAAACACTGAGAAAGATCCAGGTGGAGTATGGACTGACCGGATCCTTCAAGGACAAGCCTTTGGCTGAGTGGCTGCGGAAATTCAACCCATCAGAGGAGGAGTATGAGAAGGTAAGTGTCTGTCGGCTCCTCTAGATGTGGACGTGGAGGACGACCTTGCTTATATCAGCATGATTTCTTTCCAGGCCTCGGAGAACTTCATTTACTCATGTGCCGGCTGCTGTGTGGCCACCTACGTCCTGGGCATCTGTGACCGCCACAATGATAACATCATGCTCCGGAGCAGTGGTCACATGTTTCACATCGACTTCGGGAAGTTCTTGGGACACGCTCAGATGTTTGGTAGTTTTAAGAGGTATTCACTTGGGCGGGAATCTCCAGTGGGAATGTTCAGATTATCTCGTCAGTAGATTCCACCGTAGTGTCCCACCACGGCGGGGGGCAATGTGATCTGCACCATCATCACACACTGTGTCTTCCTGCAGAGACCGAGCTCCCTTTGTGTTGACGTCAGACATGGCATATGTCATTAATGGAGGGGAGAAGCCCACCAGCCGCTTCCAGCTCTTCGTGGACCTGTGCTGCCAGGCATACAATCTGCTGAGAAAACACACAAACCTCTTCCTGAACCTGCTGTCGCTGGTGAGAACGCGCGGTACAGTAATGTGGGGGCAGGGCACATCATGGAGCTCTCGCAGTGGAGCTCCTGAGCACAGCACAGGGGTGTGCTGCAATCCTCCATCCCTGTATTGCTCTGATAGGAGTTATAGTTATCCTGTGATGTGCAATTGCCGCTGTTATGAGAAAAAAATCTACACTAACCTAAACGTGCGTGACCTAGAGTCAGGCCGGTCATAGAGCAAGGGAGCAACACTCACTAAGCGCAGATTCATTTCCCCATGTGGGGGGTGCAGTCGTCATGTCTGAGCTGCTTCTGGACCCACCATTTAAGCTAACCTTTAACCTGTAGGATCCCAGCGCCTTACATGTACCGAGCTGCGGGACATGACAGGTTGCAGCTCTGTACTTGTACGGTGCTCTGATTGGGTGGCTACAGGAGCCGTTCGATCAGCAGCAGGGGTCCGGCTATGACGGACAGCTGAGCCTCTGCTCTATACGCTGACATTGGTGCATTTTCGAATGCTGGCGTATTAACCCCTTGTATGCCGCAGTCAGCACTGACCACTGCATGCCTAGGGTAAAGGGACCCAATGGCAGGAACTGCAGCCTGATGTCTTACACAGAGGCTTGCCCTTTAGGCTGGGTCTCATAGGCTGGCTGTCAGTGTAAAAGCTGACAGGCAATGCATTACAATACAGAATGCATTATAGAGGGGATTAGACCCTCAAGAGTTGAAGTCCCACAGTGGGACAAAAATAAAAAGTTTTAAAAAAATGCTGTTCATAAAAAATAAATAAAAGTATCGAGTAAAAAAATTGACACACAAGTGTAAAAAATAGAAAAAGAAAAACAGACCTATAAGGTATCGTCGAATCGGTAACCACCGGCTCTATAAAAATATCACCTGATCCACCAATCTTAGGTGAAGACCGTAAAAAAATAAAAACAGCCTGGGATTTAAGGTGAAAAGTGGCTTGGTGCAGAAAGGGTTAAAGGGCTGCTCCCTCCCAAAGCACCTGATCCCAGGAAGAATAAAGATTATTATATCAATGGGCATGACCAAGGGACCCTCGTCAATCCATAGAGGGGGACCTTCCCCCCAAATGCACCAACACTGCAAGCTCTATCACTAGACTGACCCCCTCCGATCCATCACTTCTCCTGTCACGGTGTTGGTGTCTCCATTACTGTCAGGCAATAACTGGTTAAAGCTGTTATTAATCCTCTTCTGTTGCTGCTTCCCATTAACCCCACGTCTCCTCCTCTGATCAGATGCTGGCATCTGGGCTGCCAGAATTAACTAGTGTTCAGGATCTGAAATATGTCCACGATGCACTGCAACCACAAGCCACGGACGCCGAGGCCACCATCTTCTTCACCAGGTGATGAGCGCTTCCGGCTGCCCAGGAAGGGTGCTGTCGGGGCTCTTGGCCTCATTATGCTGCTTCCTCTTCCAGGTTGATTGAGTCCAGTCTGGGGAGCGTGGCCACAAAGTTTAACTTCTTCATCCACAATCTGGCACAACGATTTTCAGGGCTCCCAGCAAACGATGACGCCATCCTGTCCTTCGCCCCTAAAACCTATTCCCTAAAGCAAGATGGCCGCATCCGAGAGGCCTCGATCTTCACGTACCACAAGCGATACAATCCGGATAAATACTACGTGAGTCCCTCATTAACCCTTCCGCACGCGCGGCCTCCACCCTGAGCCCTCTCTGATGCTGACGTGCACCTTTCTGGCAGATCTACGTGGTGCGGGTGGCACGGGAGACACAGGAGGAGTCGCTCTTTATATTCCGCACCTTTGATGAGTTCCAGGAGCTGCACAATAAGCTGAGCATCTTGTTTCCTCTCTGGAAGTTACCAGGGTGAGTACCGGAGCGGATGATGGGTGTGATGGTTGCATATCTTCTGCCATCTTCTTGTATCATATGTCGCTTTGTTCTCCTAGTTTTCCGAGTAAAGTCGTCCTGGGAAGAACTCACATAAAAGATGTGGCGGCTAAAAGGAAAGTAGAGTTAAATAGCTACCTCCAGGATCTGCTGAGAAGCTCGGCTGAGGTCTCGGAGGTAGGTGGCCCTGACGAGTTGTCTCCTAGTGTCTGACTAGTGTAGCCTACCCGCCCTCCATGGGATCAGCACCCTCACCCTCCTGTGTTTTCACAGTGTGACCTGGTGTACACCTTCTTCCACCCGCTGCCCCGAGATGAGAAGGTCGATGGATATGAAGTCACTGTGCGCGGTATGAAGGATCCTCCACCGCCATCCCTCCTGTGTAGCCTGCACTGTTTATTAATCCTGACCTCTCTCCACTCCAGGTGAACCTCCCCTCAGCCCGATAGCCGGCAAGATTGAAGGGGAAGTAAAATTATCTATTTCTTACCGGAACGGAACGCTTTTCATTATGGTGATGCACATAAAGGATCTGGTGAGTTATGGTCACGTATGGTGCTGCATTGGTGAGAAGTCAGACTAGATCACAGCAGATTACTGTAGATCACTGTGAAGCTCACTGTGGCTCGCAGCAGATTACTGTAGGTCACTGTGGCTCACAGCAGATTACTGTAGGTCACTGTGGCTCACAGCAGATTACTGTAGGTCACTGTGGCTCACAGCAGATTACTGTAGGTCACTGTGGCTCACAGCAGATTACTGTAGGTCACTGTGGCTCACAGCAGATTACTGTAGGTCACTGTGGCTCACAGCAGATTACTGTAGGTCACTGTGGCTCACAGCAGATTACTGTAGGTCACTGTGGCTCACAGCAGATTACTGTAGGTCACTGTGGCTCACAGCAGATTACTGTAGGTCACTGTGCAGCTCACTCTGGATCACAGCAAATTAATAATGGTCACTGCACAGATCCCTCTGGATCACTGTAGATCACGTGCCTCTTGTTACAGGTGACAGATGAAAGCACAAACCCAAATCCTTATGTGAAAACCTATCTGCTCCCAGACCCCCACAAAACATCCAAACGCAAGACCAAAATTGCCAGGAAAACCTGCAACCCAACGTTTAACGAGATGGTGAGTTATGTGCTGTAGCTGCCAGGAGGAGCAGTCAGAGGGCTGTGTGTGCAGTGATACCTGAAGAAAAGGGAGACCTCTGATATTTTATGAATCCGGGGCAGTGTGGATCGATGTTACTTTTCTCATCGGGGGACATAGCACCACGGGTATATACCCAGCTGCCCCCAGGAGGATGACACTGCAAAAAAAGAAATGTCGGTTCTGCCCAGGTGGGCTATGCCCTCCGCACAGACACTGGACCAACCAGTTTTAGTTTAGTGTCCGTAGAAGGCAGCCACCTTTCCACAGGTCTTGCTGCTTTTTATTTTTGGGGTTCACTTGCCTGACAAGAAAGTGTTAAAAATAATCACTTTATTGATAATATTCAAAGGAGCAAACAATTAGCTTGCCCACAACTCTCGTCCATTCAGACAAGGCGGAGGGTCACTGGGTGTATACATCATATCCCTGCTTCGGTGTTATTGAGCCTAGAATGCTCCAGCTGGAATAGGTTCCAGCCATCTTGGCCCCGCAGGGCGTGGTGCGTGGATCTGGTCTTTCTGCTTTCCGAAGCACCGCGGTCTGTTGCACGCCACCCTGACCTCCTTTCCCAGTGCCTGCTAGTCCACCCCAGTTTACCGTAGCTGTGTTTAATGATGTGACTCTTGAAGCTGTGCTCGGTTTTGATAAGGGTTTGGTTCTGGCCCCTCTCAAGGGCCACGTTTCCACCTGGTCAATTCTTTTTCAAATGAACCTGACTTTTCACCCTGAAGTTAAGACTTTTCTGCAGGGCGTGGTTCACTGAGTTCCCCTTTTTTGCCCTCCTGTGGAAACCTGGGATTTGAGTCTGGCCCGGATGCCATTTGGTCTCCTTCCTTCACGCCCTTATAGTAGGTCTCTCTTCACTTTGTTCCCTTCCTTGTGGCTGTTCCTTCCATCCGCAGGGTTTTTCAGCCAGTGACCCCCTCTTGTAGGTCTCCTCCTTTTCTGATCCGTCCTGTCCACTCTTTTGTTCCCAAGGTGGTCTCCTCTATTCACGTTATTGAAGAGATTGTGCTGCCCTCCTTCTGTCTCTTCACCGTCCGGACAGTCAGACATTATCTGGCGTTAACTGAATCTTTAGGCCTTATTCACACGTCCGTAGTGTTTTGCGGATCCACAAAACACCTTGCCACCAGCCCTATAGAGATGCCTATACTTGTCCACAATTGCGGGCAAGAATAGGACATGCTCTAAATTTTTGCTGAGCCGCCGTCTGGAAGATCAGCGGCGCGCTCTGCAAATGCGGAGAGCACAGTGTGTGCTCTCCGCATCCATCAAGCATCAAGTCCCCATTCAAAATGAATGGGTCCGCACCCCTTCCGCAAATTTGCGGAACGGATGCGGATGTAGATTGCGGACGTGTGAATTAGGCCTTATGCCACTCAGACTTCCTCTTTGTTGTCTCTGAGGGCCCTCGCACAGGCTTGCCAGCCTCCAGGGCATCCATCTCCCATTGGGATCGGCTGACCATCAAGAAAGCCTATCTGGCTAAGGGTCGAAATCCTCCTTTTCGGGTGACGGCTCGCTCTACTCAAGCGGTCGGGCCTCCTGAGTGGTTTGGCACATGGTCTGCTACCTGGGCTTCTGTCCATAGCTTTTCCAGATTCTACAAAATTCCTTCTTTGGCATCTGCACCAACGCCATTTTGGGTCAAAGGGTTCTGCAGGTGATGCTGTGGTGGGTTTTTTCCCGCATGGCTGTCTTCTCACCCTAGGAGACTGATTTGGGGTGTCCCATGCCGCTGTGCCCCCCATTCACAGGAAAGCTGGATTTTTGTACTTAAAGTAAAATCCTTTTCTGGTTGGATGCATCGGGGGGGCACAGACCCGACTGGTGTTTCTTCCAGTTCCCTCATCTTCCCAGGCGGGTTGTTCTGTTTGGTTCTCTTCCGGGTTCAGGACATGTTGGTTCTTGGTTGCAATTTGCTTCTCTCCTTCTACTTTTGTGCCAATAGTCCAGTGTCTGTGCAGAGGGTATGAGGATAGTCTTCCTGGGCGGATCCAACGTTTCTGTTTTTCCAGTGTCAGCTGGGCATATACCCCGGTGCCGTGTCCCCCACTGCATCCCATGAGAAAAGGATTTTACAGTAAGTACAAAAATCCAGTTATGACTGCAGCAAGCAGAGATCTTGAAAATCGGAAGCTGTTATTTGCAGCTGGAGTCTGAGAGTCTGAGTCGGTCCAGCTGGCGGCTTATTACAGGACATGAGGTTACAGAGGGGCCTCTTCAGGTGAATGGAGTGTAACTGCAGTACCAGGCAGGGCCCATAGACAGAAGCGGCGCTGTTCACTGACCCTTTTCTGAAACCTCACATGAACCATTAAAGTGCATCAAGTCAGAGGAGGAGCGCGCAGGCGTTGGCAGCAAGATGAGATCTCTGAAAATTTTCTCGCTGACCGTGCAGATTACAATTCTGATGGGTGAAGACTGGGATTATGTGAGATCAGACTGCTGCTCTGTCCCTATGCTTTACACTGTAGCTGTGCTCTATTGAGGTCACACTTCTAAAAAAAAAAAAAAAAAAAAATGTATTCTCTGACCTGTTAGAAAGGTCCATGATGTAATCTCTAGTGAAGGTAATCTGTATCTGTGAGTTATACCCTGGCTTCTGATCCTCAGCTGTGTCATGTGACCTACACTCTAATCTCCAGCTGAGACAGAACAGACTGCCATTGAGGCTCTCATAAAAATACAGAGAGAAAATGGCTTCCTGTCCACACTTAAGATGCTGTGTTATTTGGAGAGTCAGAGTGCTGGTCATATGACACACCTGAGGATCAGAAGAGAGGTCATACTCTGTTGGTGGCCAGTGGACATAAGATTGGTGACTAGATGTCTCATGGGCAGGATTGTTATAGCCTGGCACTCTGCCCCCTGCTGGTCTTTCACGCTCTTCTTTCCTCTGCAGCTGGTGTACAGTGGGTACAGTAAGGAGACCCTACGGCAGAGAGACCTCCAGCTAAGTGTCCTCAGTGCCGAGTCTTTACGGGAGAACTTCTTTCTCGGCGGCCTGACACTGGCCCTTAAAGATTTCAACTTGAACCAGGAGACAGTGAGGTGGTACAAGCTGACGGAGGTCCCCTACCCCTGAGACCACCCCGGGTGCCCACCATGACCACTATTACTGAGCGGTGGGCAATGCCGCCATAATCCACTAACCACGGGACTTCAACATTCCACAACCGTGTGCCACCCTGTGAGCGCCACCCTGTGAGCGGGACGTCTCCGCACCCCAAACCCCCCACCGCAGCAATAACCGCTCCTGCCTTACCCAAGGGTGGCCGGCCGCCCCTGCTCAGCCTAGCTGTAAATACATTTTATTAGAATATTGAGCACATGTTGAGGCGTCACGCACCACGAGATCTGCAACCAAAGTTTTCCTTCTCTAAACGTTTCTATTTTATTACAGTATCATGTCCTGCACACATCCATAGGGGGCGGCGTGCCCCACCACATTCCTGAGCGGCCGCTCTATGGAGTCTTCAGCGTCTTGTGTTTTTTTTTTTTTTATGTACATTTTCATTTGTTCTGATTTCTTGTAAATCTTCAA
This sequence comes from Bufotes viridis, assembly GCA_033119425.1. NCBI lineage: Eukaryota > Metazoa > Chordata > Amphibia > Anura > Bufonidae > Bufotes > Bufotes viridis. Next base: position 8,860,301 of record CM065598.1, on the reverse strand, counting down.
ATCTCCAGCCTATTGATGATGAACTTCCTGCAGCTGCCACCAGGGGGAGATGACTGCCAAACTGCACACAGTCCACTAAGCTGAGTGATGCCACGGCGTGCAGTGAGCTCCCCCTGGTGGCCGCTGCAGAAACTAATCCAACCACTATGAATAAATAGCCGCAGAATGTTGGACCCGACAACCACCCAGTGACTAAAGGCGGAGGGTCACTTTATGTCTGTTTTACTCGTGGTGCCCTCTAATCCGTTTTCCCACATCTTATGCTGCGGTTCTGAGCCCTGGAGTGGCGGATTAACAGCGTTTTAATGTATATATCCATTTCAGTGATTTTGGGGCGAAGCGATGACCCCATTTGGCACTTCCAGAATTGGCGCAGAGTTTTGTGCGTCCTGTAGCTTTTAGCGCATAACGCTGTGTATAGATTGTACATTGTATTTATTGTGCCTGTTCAGATGATGAATCCGTCGCTTTTACCTCTGCCAAGGACAAGCACCATTCTCTCCAGGAATTTCATATATCTGTCAAACCTAACATTTCTCACTGACCTATAAATAAAATTTTGCTAGTTTTGCATTAATTTCGAACTCGTCTGGTCGTCTGTACATCTGTAGGAGGAGGAGAGCTGCACTCCAGAGCTGCACTCACAATTCTGCAGGTTGTTTTTGGGAACAGGAAGGTTGCACACAGTCAGTCAATACAGAGTATGTGCCCGAGATGAGACTTTCCAAACAGCAAATGACTATAGAAAGCACTGTGAAGACTCTGAACAAGCAGGGAATGCAGGGATTTCAGCTCTAAAAGATGCACCATAGAGAGTGCAGTTCTGGAGTATAATACAGGATAAGTAATGTATGTACACAGTGACTCCACCAGCAGAATAGTGAGTGCAGCTCTGGAGTATAATACAGGATGTAACTCGGGATCAGTACAGGATAAGTAATGTATGTACACAGCAGGATAGTGAGTGCAGCTCTGGAGTATAATACAGGATGTAACTCAGGATCAGTACAGGATAAGTAATGTATGTACACAGTGACTGCACCAGCAGGATAGTGAGTGCAGCTCTGGAGTATAATACAGGATGTAACTCGGGATCAGTACAGGATAAGTAATGTATGTACACAGCAGGATAGTGAGTGCAGCTCTGGAGTATAATACAGGATGTAACTCAGGATCAGTACAGGATAAGTAATGTATGTACACAGTGACTGCACCAGCAGGATAGTGAGTGCAGCTCTGGAGTATAATACAGGATGTAACTCCGGATCAGTACAGGATAAGTAATGTATGAACACAGTGACTGCACCAGCAGAATAGTGAGTGCAGCTCTGGAGTATAATACAGGATGTAACGCAGGATCAGTACAGGATAAGTAATGTATGAACACAGTGACTGCACCAGCAGAATAGTGAGTGCAGCTCTGGAGTATAATACAGGATGTAACTCAGGATCAGTACAGGATAAGTAATGTATGTACACAGTGACTGCACCAGCAGAATAGTGAGTGCTGCTCTGGAGTATAATACAGGATGTAACTCAGGATCAGTACAGGATAAGTAATGTATGTACACAGTGACTGCACCAGCAGAATAGTGAGTGCAGCTCTGGAGTATAATATAGGATGTAACTCAGGATCAGTACAGGATAAGTAATGTATGTACATAGTGACTGCACCAGCAGTATAGTGAGTACAGCTCTGGAGTATAATACAGGATGTAACTCAGGATCAGTACAGGATAAGTAATGTATGTACACAGTGACTGCACCAGCAGAATAGTGAGTGCAGCTCTGGAGTATAATACAGGATGTAACTCAGGATCAGTACAGGATAAGTACTGTATGTACACAGTGACTGCACCAGCAGAATAGTGAGTGCAGCTCTGGAGTATAATACAGGGTGTAACTCAGGATCAGTACAGGATAAGTAATGTATGTACACAGTGAGTGCAGCTCTGGAGTATAATACAGGTTGTAACTCAGAATTGCTTCCTGTGGCCTCTCTCAATTGACAGGGCTAGTTTTGTGCATAGTCATCTCATTAGGCACTTAAAGGGAATCTATCACAGGGCAGTAGAATGAAGTGACAGATCCCTTATCAGAATGCTGCAGAGAAGAGGGGGTGCTCCCCAAGTGCGAGTCCTTCTACAGTGAAATATGGGTCCCTAGTACATGAAGCTCCTGAGCGCAACACTGGATAATGGTGGAGGCACTCCTTCAGGGGTGCTGCACCTTCTCTCCGGGACCATCAGGAGCCAGAAGAGGTAAGTACAAAAAATGGAAACTCCGCCCGCTGCGCTGGTGTCTTATACAATGGTGTTGAAAAAAAATATACAATGAAGCTACGTGTTTCAGCAGTGTATCGCTGCCTTCCTCAGAGCCCAGGGGCCCCTGCTTATTTTAGACTTACCTTTTCTCATCAGAATGCCAGTTACTTTTTGGGGTGCACTGGGTATCGTATTCGGTTGGATACTGGGGTTACCCATTTTTCGACACTAAGATGTGTTATCGCTCATTTCATTATGTTTTCCTATCAGATTACAGGGCGGACACGCAGCGCAGCAGCCGCACAGCAATGGAAACGCTGAGGGGGGAGACTTAGGGAGAGACGATGTAGCTTCCGGCCACTGCGCCACCAATAAAGAGGGGGGGCGAGTGTGGAATAGTGTGTGTGTGCACAGGAGTGGGGGCGTTCAACTTCCAATTATCTGCACGCCGGCCGGCCAGCGGCACAGAGGAATCTAGGGGTTAATGTGAGATAAATGATGGGGGCAGATTTGTCACGGCCGGGCAGCGGTCCGTGCCCCTCGCTGGCATAGATTTCAGTTTTTCTACGTCAGAAAACTGCCGTAGATGATAAATGGGCCCTTTTGTAAAGGTGTCGGACAGTGGAGAAACGGCACTTACACAAAAATGTTTGTGCAACTGCCGTAGAAAAAGTTGCGAATGTGTGGTTTGTGACTTTTTCACGAGACAAGTGGTGTAATGTAAAGATAAATCTGGCTCCATGGTGTCATTAACCCCTTTCCAACCGGGACGTTAAACATGTCGCCCGTTTCCGCGTGCCTGCTGTTTCATACAGTATACACCCGCGGCCAGCGGCAATGCAGATCGCTGACTTTTAACACTTCAGATGCTGTGGTCAAACATGACCGCGGCATCTGAATGCTCTAAAACCCGGAGGCGCATGCTTCCCGATGTACTCCGGCTCCTCACGGCAGAGATCGGGGAAGCCGAGGCATTGTCCTCTGGAGCCCCGGCCTGTGCTTCCATAGGAATACATCGTACTGCTGGAGTCTAGGAGAGAAGCGATGGGACGTGTAAAAAAAAAAAATTCTATTCACCCTGCTTTCCCCAAAATGTGAGCAATAAAAAAAAACACACCTCATGGGTATCGGCCCATGCGAAAACGCCTGTATTATTAAAATAGTAAGGCAAACAGTGAAACAGGGAAAAAAAAGTCCAAATGGACAATTTGCTGTTTTTTGGGTACTTCACCATCCACAAAAAAATTAAAGTGATCAAAAAGTCTTCCCCACCCCAGAATGGGATCAATGACGAGTACAGATCACCCCGCAAAACATGAGCCCCCACACAGCTGCTTTTTGATGGAAAGAAAAAAAAAATCTGTTTTTATTTATTTTTTTAATAAAAATACAGGGATGGCCAACCTGCGGCTCTCCAGCTTTTGAAAAACTATAACTCCCATCATTCCCTGACAGCCTACAGCTAATATCCTACAGAAGGGCATTGTGGAAGTTGTAGTTTTACAGCAGCTGGAGGGCCGCCGGTTGAGTATCCCTGGTCTACAGCTATCAGCCTACAGCAGGGCATGGTGGGAGTTGTAGTTTTACAGCAGCTGGAGAGCCTCAGGTTGGCCATCCCTGGTCTAATAGGTGCGGGTCCCACTGCCTGGACCTACGCCTATATTGAGACGGAGCGCGGAGGGTTGTGGCCGGAGGACCATGGATATCCACAAGTCCGGCCGCCACCACCAAGAGCTCTCCCTGTGGTCTGTGCGGCCACCGCTTCCATTCATTTCTATTCAGCAGCCCCATAGAAATAAATGGAGGGCGGCTGTGCATCTTTTGTGGCCCCACTGGGGAACATAAAGCAGATCCAGCAGGCTTGAGCTAGACGCTCACTACCCTTTATGAAAACCCTCTGAGGCCGTGGAGTTGTCAGGCTGCAGCAGGCCATACCCTTCACCCTATGGGTTCACTCTGCCCCTCAGAAACCTCCTCCTCCTCTGGGGGGCGCACGGAGCCCATGGGCTACAGTCAGGTAGTCGGGGCGCAATCGCACGTGACCGCCATTAGCCCCTCCCTCGTCCTAGTTCTGCCTGAAGACTTGGCGCACTGACTTGTGGGTGAGGTGCAGCTAGACCGAGGCTTGAGGCGCTCGGGAGGGTCACGTGTTGCCAGCAGCAGGGGTGGTACTTGCTGTGCCCCGCCCTGTTAGTGACGTACTTCCGCTCCAGTCCGTGATCTGCACGCCCCTGTCTTCCGCTCTCTCTTTTCCTCTCAGCCGCCATCATGGGTCGCATGCACGCTCCAGGGTGAGAGACGGGGCCGGGCGGCGGGAGAGGGTGAACCGGGGAGACCGAGTGGAAGACGGTCCAGGGAGCCGGGGCGGGGGTGGGCGGCAGTCAGCTGCGGTGAGGGCCGCCGTGTAACTGCCTGGGCTCCGCTCCTCGTGTGCGCTAGCGCCGCTCATGAGGAGACTGGGGGTTGTGGTCTCCTGCTGGTCAGTGTATGACGAGCGGGAGTCACCGAGGTCAGTGATGTGAGGAGGGAGCACGGGGGATGGTGAGTGAGGGGCACACTGTACACTAGTGATGGCCCCCTGCATGATGGGGGTGGTGGTCACTCTGTACACTAGTGATGGCCCCCTGCATGATGGGGGTGGTGGTCACTCTGTACACTAGTGATGGCCCCCTGCATGATGGGGGTGGTGGTCACTCTGTACACTAGTGATGGCCCCCTGCATGATGGGGGTGGTGGTCACTCTGTACACTAGTGATGGCCCCCTGCATGATGGGCACTCTGTACACTAGTGATGTCCCCTTGCATGATGGGGGTGATGGTCATACTGTCCACTAGTAATGTCTCCCTGGATGATGGGGGTGTTGGCACTCTGTACCCTAGTAATGTCTCCCTGGATGATGGGGGTGTTGGGCACTCTACCCTAGTAATGTCTCCCTGGATGATGGGGGTCACGCTGGGAGGAGCAGAAAAGCGTTGTCCCCAAACTGTTCCCACAAAGTAGTGACCGTACAACTGTCCAGTGTCCTGTCTGCTGGAGCCTTAAGATTTTCCGTCACTGGAGCGGACAGGCCGAGCTCTGAAGACCCCCGTCATGTTACCCCTCCTCCACCAGACTGTACACCCCAAAGACCCCCGTCATATTACCACTCCTCCACTGCACACCCTAAAGACCCCCGTCATATTACTACTCCTCCACCGGACTGTACACCCTAAAAACCCCCGTCATATTACCTGTCCTCCACCGGACTGTACACCCTAAAGACCCCCGTCATATTACCTGTCCTCCACCGGACTGTACACCCTAAAGACCCCCCCGTCATATTACCCCTCCTCCACTCCACTGTACACGCTGAAGACCCCCCGTCATATTACCCCTCCTCCACTCCACTGTACACCCAGAAGACCCCCGTATCATTACCTCTCCCCTACATGACTGTACACCCTGAAGACCCCCCCACATTACTAGGGGTGAGCGAATTTCATATTCTGAAGTCCGTGTTGTGGTATTTACTGAATTGCGTTATGGATTCTGTTACCACGGACCATGACGGAATAGTAGAAGTCTGTGGCCTGCATAACGGATCAGTGTGGTTTACGTCACTCTGGAGTCCTCTCCTGCATGATGTAAACGGGGAGGATCCGTTATGCAGGCCACAGACTTCTATAATGCCGTAACGGAATCTATAACGCAATTCACATTATACCACAACCCGAACCGAAAACGAATTTCAAAATATTAAATTCGCTCATCCCTAATTAGGACCCCAATATCATCTCTCCCCCACCTGACTGTACACCCTGAAGGCCCCCATATCATTACCCCTCCCCACCTAACTGTACACCCTGAAGACCCCCATATCATTACCTCTCCTCCACCAGACTGTACACCCTGAAGACCCCCATATCATTACCCCTCCCCACCTAACTGTACACCCTGAAGACCCCCATATCATTACCCCTCCTCCACCTGACTGTACACCCAGAACACCCCCCGTCATATTACCCCTCCTCCACTCCACTGTACACGCTGAAGACCCCCGTCATATTACCCCTCCTCCTGACTGTACACCCTGGAGACCCCCATATAATTATCTCTCCTCCACCAGACTGTACAGCCAGAAGACCCCCGTATCATTACCTCTCCCCCACATGACTGTACACCCTGAAGACCCCCGTATCATTACCTCCCCCCCACATGACTGTACACCCTGAAGACCCCCATATCATTACCCCTCCTCCACCTGACTGTACACCCTGAAGACCCCCATATCATTACCCCTCCTCCACCTGACTGTACACCCTGAAGACCCCCATATCATTACCCCTCCTCCTCCTGACTGTACACCCTGAAGACCCCCCATATCATTACCCCTCCTCCTCCTGACTGTACACCCTGATGACCCCTCCTCCACATAGAGCAGTTTTTCCCAACCAGTGTGCCTCCAGTTGTTGCAAAACTACAACTCCCAGCATGCCCGGACAGCCTTTGGCTGTGCAGGCATGCTGGGAGTTGTAGTTTTGCAACAGCTGGAGGCACACTGGTTGGGAAACGCTGCCATAGTGTGTGTATGTATGTGTATAATATATATAATATTTGTGACCCTGTATGTGTGTAGTGTGGCCCCTGTATAATAGTGTATAGATATCATGGCCCCCGTGTGTACATACCTCATGTATCCTGAGGATCGGCCACTGTGCTGCAGGGAGGGGTGTACGCTGTTCACACAGGGGTTGTGCCATACGATCCAGAGACAGCAGGAAACAGTCAGCAGCGCGTGGTGTGCGCAGGGACCGAGCGCAGGACTGCAGTATAGTGATTGGTCCATTCACCAGCCTGCGACCTCTGACCTCCCGTTTTTCTCTCCTTACAGAAAGGGCTTGTCCCAGTCCGCACTTCCCTACAGACGCAGCGTCCCCACTGTAAGTATCCCCTCTCCTGCTCTGGAGTGATGCTGATAGTAGTGAGTGGGTATCGGGGGGGGGGGGGGCATGAGCAGATCGGTCACTGGGGGGGCCCTTATGTGCCACCTTGTGTGGGGTCCACGCCGTCATGGCTGCAGAGGTGCTCATTACTCCTGGAGCCTCGGTCGGATCTCGTGCTGGGAGTTGTAGTCCTCTTTTCTTGACTCGTTCAACGCTTATTGTTTTTAGTGGCTGAAACTGACGTCTGATGATGTGAAGGAGCAGATCTACAAGCTTGCCAAGAAGGGTCTCACCCCCTCCCAGATCGGTGAGTTCCACTAGCCATGACCGGTGGGGGGCACTGTCGGGGTGACTGGAGGAGGTGCTGATTGTCTGCTTTAACGCCGTCTCTTCTAGGTGTCATCCTGAGGGATTCTCATGGTGTTGCTCAGGTTCGCTTTGTTACTGGCAACAAAATTCTCCGAATCCTGAAGTCCAAGGGTTTGGCACCTGACCTGCCCGAGGACCTGTACCACCTGATCAAGAAGGCCGTCGCTGTGCGCAAGCATTTGGAGCGGAACAGGAAGGTGAGTGGCTCCCAGGGGTTGTGCCCTTGCTTCTCTACGGGTCCCGGTCTTCATGATCCTGCTTAGTATATGGGCCCCTGTCATCCCTCCTACTCGTTGGGCCCTGGAGGCGTCGGGTGGCGCTGTGTCCCCAGACAGTCAGCGGTGTGGATCCGATCTGGTGACCATGATCCCTGCTGGTTCCAGTGATGAAATCTCTTTTCCAGACTGATGTCGGCAATTATCAGGGAGGGTCGGAACATTCCTGAGAATTGTCTGATGTCTGGCTAAGGACCGATGTATGGTGAGCAGGGATCGGTACCGTCATCGCTCGTCCCCTAGAGGATCATTGATTCTGGCAGCCGCTCACTCGATACCGGACGATGCAGAAACGATATTTAGTGTTGGACACAATCACCCGATGAATGAGATTTTTCTGCTCCTTCATTGGGTGATTATGGAGCGAGTGTTTGTACCAGTGTTGATCCCCGCTCACCGCTCCCCCGACCTTCACTCGCCTGTGTCTTTCCTGCCAGGATAAAGATGCCAAGTTCCGCCTGATTCTCATCGAAAGCAGAATCCACAGATTGGCTCGTTACTACAAGACTCGAAGAGTGCTCCCACCCAACTGGAAGTAGTAAGTGTCCCTGTGGCTGAGGGGGGGGAGGGGGGTCCTATCCTGGTGGAAAACTTAACGTGTGTTTCTCTCTTGCAGCGAGTCGTCTACAGCATCCGCCCTCGTCGCATAAATTGTTCATTCTGCAAGAACAATAAAGTTTCACTTTAACGTCTGAGAGTCCGCAGCCTCCTTTACGCCAAACGTATCGACCGCTTGGGATGTCGCGTCTGCAGTGTGGGGGTCATTCACACTCTGGTGAATTCACTTGAGTTCAGTCAGGGTCATTGGGTAGAGCTCTATCTGTAGTGAGACCCCAGGACAGTACAGCGGGGGTGGTCTCCACCAGGAACATGGAGGTCTGGTCCTTACCCTTCGTCAGGCGGTAATGTCAGAACAGATGAGCTCTGTGTAGTGAGACCCCAGGACAGTACAGCGGGGGGTGGTCTCCACCAGGAACATGGAGGTCCGGTCCTTACCCTTCGTCAGGCGGTAATGTCAGAACAGATGAGCTCTGTGTAGTGAGACCCCAGGACAGTACAGCGGGGGGTGGTCTCCACCAGGAACATGGAGGTCCGGTCCTTACCCTTCGTCAGGCGGTAATGTCAGAACAGATGAGCTCTGTGTAGTGAGACCCCAGAACAGTACAGCGGGGGGTGGTCTCCACCAGGAACATGGAGGTCTGGTCCTTACCCTTCATCAGGCTGTAATGTCAGAACAGACGAGCTCTCTGTAGTGAGACCCCAGGACAGTACAGCGGGGGGTGGTCTCCACCAGGAACATGGAGGTCCGGTCCTTACCCTTCATCAGGCTGTAATGTCAGAACAGACGAGCTCTCTGTAGTGAGACCCCAGGACAGTACAGCGGGGGGTGGTCTCCACCAGGAACATGGAGGTCCGGTCTTTGAATGTTCTGGGTTCTTTCAGCTCCTTGGTTTTGATTGGTTGTTCATGTGGCACAGCCTTGGGGGGGGGGGGTCTCTGCTGTTATTGGCGGTCAGACTAGGATCTTTAGGGGGCCCCCTTAGTTTGAGTGCTGGGCAGCGGATGTGGCGGCGCTGAGTGCTCTCGGGACTTTTCTGTAGGTCCGATGAGTGTCAGAATGTTCTGGAAGGAAGTGAGCGCTCAGATAGATGAGGGACACGGAAACCGCTGGTGTGTGAGCTGCGGTGCTGTGTGCGCTCAGACCGGTAACCGCCAGTGCAGAGGCAACGAGCCGTGCAACATGTCTGACGTCCGCAATATGTTAGCTGTGTTCAACCCAGTTTAGTCAGGTTTTTTGGGTCAAAAACACAGAACTGGAGACCTTTCCATTACACCTGACCTCTGTGGAGGCTTCACAGTAACTGATGTGTGAACTCGGCCTTACTGCCACTGTCCAGAAGAAATGTTCAGTGTGGACGCGGCCTGAGAAACCAGACTCCTCCTTCCTGCGGCGTCACCCACTGATCACAGCCTGTACCGCATTAAAGGGGTTCTCCAGGAATCGCAAAACCAGAGCCTAGGACCAGTGAGTTCAATAGACCTGAGCTGCAATACCAGACACCACCTGATGGCAGAAGAGGCACTGCTTATTTCCTAATAATGATCAATCCCAGCAAGCTTAGATACACCTGCGCACTGTTTCACATGAGATTAGATACAAAGCTTTGCACCCATCTTACATGAGGATTAGATACACAGCAGACTATCATGGGATTAAATACACAGCTCAGCAGGCAGTATTGCGTGATAGATTTAGATACACAGCTCAGCAGACAATATTACACATGACAGGTTTAGATACACAGCTCAGCAGACTGGATCACATAGGATTAGGGCTCACGCACACGACCATCTTTTCTTTCCACTTCCGCTCAGTTTTTTGTGCGGCCCGTATGCAGAACCATACACTTCAATGGGGCTGTAGAAAATATGGAAGTGTGCATTCCGTTTCCGTTTGTCCGCATGGCTGTTGCGCAAAAAAGTAGTGCATGTCCTATTATTGGCCGCAAATCACGGTCCGAGGCTTTATTCAAGTCGATGGGTCCACAAAAAATACGGAACACATCCATATGTCATCCGTATTTTGTGGATCCATACTCTAGAAATGCTATGCCCAGCCCATATTACTCGTGTTTGGTGATTAATAAGTTACTGTTTCCGATACGCAAAAAAACGGATCGCATACGGATATGTTTTGTGGAATAACGGAACGGAAGAGGACTTAAAAAAAGAGGAAAAAAAACCTCAGATGTGGAACAACGGATCCGTAAAAAACGGCCCGCAAAACAACAAAGGTCGTGTGAATGAGCCCTTAGATACAGTTCCTCAGCAGACAGTATCACACAGGATAGGATTAGATACACAGCTCAGCAGACAGTATCACAGGATAGGATTAGATACACAGCTCAGCAGACAGTATCACACAGGATAGGATTAGATACACAGCTCAGCAGACAGTATCACACAGGATAGGATTAGATACACAGCTCAGCAGACAATATCACACAGGATAGGATTAGATACACAGCTCAGCAGACAGTATCACACAGGATAGGATTAGATACACCGCTCAGCAGACAGTATTACACATGACAGGTTTAGATACACAGCTCAGCAGACAGCATCACACAGTAGAATTAGATACACAGCTCTGCAGACAGTATCACACAGGATAGGATTAGATACACAGCTGTGCAGACTGTATCACACAGGATAGGATTAGATACACAGCTCAGCAGACAGTATCACACAAGATAGGATTAGATACACAGCTCAGCTGATAGCATCACATGTGATAGGATGAGATACACAGCTCAGCAGACAGTATCACACAGGAGAGGGTTAGATACACCGCTCACCAGACAGTTTCACACAGGATAGGATTAGATGCACAGCTCAGCAGACTGTATCACAGGATAGGATTAGATACACAGCTCAGCAGACAGTATCACACAGGATAGGATTAGATACACCGCTCAGCAGACATCACACAGGATAGGATTAGATACACAGCTCAGCAGACAGTTTCACACAGGATAGGATTAGATACGCAGCTGAGCAGACTGTTTTGCACAGGATTAGATACACAGCTCAGCAGACTGTATCGTACAGGATTAGATACATGGCTAAGGGTAGTTTCACACTTGTGTTCGTGTGATCCGGCAGGCAGTTCTGTCGTTTAGTGTCACAACTGACAGCATTTGTATGCGGATCAGTCTCTCCACTTGTCATGCGGATGGACGGATCCGTCCTGCACTCTTTTTCAGTCTTCCCGGTCTGCGGATCCGTCCTTCAGTTTTTTCGCAATGCCGGATCCGGACTAATACAAGTCAATGTAAATTAATGCCGGATCATACCGGCGACTGATCAGGCATTTTAGACGGACATAATACCACAGCATGCTGCGGTATTATGTCCACCCAAAACGCCTGACAGTGACTGAACGGACGGCATACTGATGCAATTTAAACGTATTTCTATCCATTCAGATTGCATGGGGATATGCCTGATCAGTTCTTTTCCGGCATAGAGCGCTTTTGACGGAACTCTATGCCGGAAAAGAATAACGCAAGTGTGAAAGTACCCTAAGGAGTCAGTATCACACATAATACAGCAGCCTGGTGCAGGATGTTGGCTTCTGCTGCAGTTCTCCTGGTGACCACCAGGTGTCAGTCATCGGCTTCCGCTCTGTATGTATCCTGTCTGGCATGTGGGTTCTCCGTATCGGAGCCAGACCTTTCTTGTGAACATCCGCGCTTCTAAGGGTACTTTCACACTTGCGTTAAAGTTTTACGGTATTGAGTTCCGTCCTAGGGTCTCGATACCGGAAAAAAACGCTTCAGTTTTGTCCTTATGCATTCTGAATGGAGAGCAATCCGTTCAGTATGCATCAGGATAGGATATCTTCAGTTCAGTCACTTTTATGGTATTTAGCCGGAGAAAATACCGCAGAATTCAGTTGAAATGTATTAATGCCGGATCCGGTATCAAGTGTTCTGAAAAAACGGATCCGGCTTTCCAGTCTGCGCATGTGCAGACCTTTAAAAATGTGAAAAAGATAAATACCAGATCTGTTTTTTTCCGGATGACACCGGAGAGACGGATCCGGTATTTCAATGCATTTGTCAGACGGATCCGGAAACAAATGGTATCAGTTTGCACACGGATTTCTGGATCCGGCAGGCAGTTCCGGCACTGTAACTGCCTGCTGGATTCCTCTAATGCTAGTGTGAAAGTACCCTAAGGCCTCTTGCACACGAACGTATTTTACGGACCGTATACTGGCAGTTTTTTCAGTTCAGTATACTGACAGTATACTGAACCATTCACTTCAATGGGTCTGCAAAAAATACTGAAGTGTCTCCGTATGCCTTCCGTTTTTCCATTTTTTCTGTTCCGTTTAGGCCTTATTCACACGTCCGTTGTGTTTTGCGGACCCGCAACTTTGCGCATCCGTAAAACACCTTGCCACCAGCCCTATAGAGATGCCTATACTTGTCCGCAATTGCGGGCAAGAATAGGACATGCTCTACTTTTTTGCGGAGCTGCCGTCCGGAAGATCGGCGGCGCGCTCCGCAAATGCGGATGCGGAGAGCACAGTGTGTGCTCTCCGCATCCATCACGTCCCCATTCAAAATGAATGGGTCCGCACCCGTTCCGCAAATTTGCGGAACGGGTGCGGACGACATTGCGGACGTGTGAATAAGGCCTTAAATATAGACCATGTCCTATTCTTGTCCGCAAATCACGTTCAGTGGCTCCATTCAAGTCAATGGGTCCGCAAAAAAAAAGGAAAGCATACGGAAAGGCATCCGTATGTCTTCCGTATCCATTCCGTTTTTTGCTGAACAATCTATAGAAAATTTTAAGACCAGACCAATTTTCATTATGGAATTAATGTATACTGTATATGCCAAACGGAACGGAACAACGGAAACAAAACGGAAGCAAAAAACGGAACAACGGATCTGTTATAAACGGACCGCAAAACACTGAAAAAAAAAATCCGTTCGTGTGCAAGAGGCCTAAGGGAGCGTGCACACCAATATGTGCGGCCCATGACCATATTGCGGTCCGTAAGATGCAGGTAAGGTCCATGTGCGCTACATAATCACGGATGCGGACCTATGCACTTGAATGGATCCGCAAACTGCAAGATATGGAGCGCCGCCAAAAAAACAGAATGATCTGCGGGTTTTTTTTGCGATGCAGACTAAATTTTGCAGATCTCAGATTCGTTCATATGAATGGGTCCGCATCCGCAAACAGCGGGCACACGGCCACTGCCCAGGCATTGCGGACCACTATTTGCATTCTGCAAATGGCGGGCACAGCGCGTGTGCATGAGCCCTAATTCTGAGAAGCTTGTCTGTATTTTCATGCAAATGAAATTAAGTGAAAGCGGCGACCGAGGAGTCAATATGAGGACAGGGACGTTCCCTGCTAATGATGGAGCGTCCGTCGCATGTCCACAAGACTTCACACGTGGTCTCCTGTGGACGGCAGCGGAAACCCGTTAGTAGAGACGCGCGAGGTGACAACCGAGGTAGGAGTCATAATGGACGTTACACAAGAGGTTGTCAGTGTCTGGGGGGGGCAGGGTGGTTTAAGGGTGAGGACAGTAAGCGGATCTCCTCTTTTACACGCGTGTGACGTTGTGCACGGGACGCTCCGGTGGCGGTTGCTGTTGTCTCCACGGACGCCGCTCCTTCCTGTCCCCTGTGTATGAAGTAAACACATTATTACAGGACGTCCTCGACACCTCTTCCTCTTGGCTCACACTGCACCAATGGCCGGGGGCCAGGAGTCTGCTGCGCGCCAGCATGGAATGCCAAGGTCAGTCACGTGACCCAGCGTACCTGGCCAGGTGAGTGTTAACTCTCTCCTCCCCTCCCTAGTGCAATCCCAGACCTGATTGTCCTGGGAGGTTTTTATTACAGAAAACTATTTACTTCTCTTATACACCTTGTCCCATACTCCACTCATATTTCTACTGTTCCATCATATATTATACTCCGCTCACATCCAGAGCTGCACTCGTATTTCTGCTGTTCCGTCATATATTATACTCCACTCACATCCAGAGCTGCACTTATATTTCTACTGTTCCATCATATATTATACTCCACTCACATCCAGAGCTGCACTCATATTTCTACTGTTCTGTCATATATTATACTCCACTCACATCCAGAGCTGCACTCGTATTTCTACTGTTCCATCATATATTATACTCCGCTCACATCCAGAGCTGCACTCGTATTTCTGCTGTTCCGTCATATATTATACTCCACTCACATCCAGAGCTGCACTCATAATTCTACTGTTCCATCATATATTATACTCCACTCACATCCAGAGCTGCACTCATATTTCTACTGTCCCATCATATATTATACTCCACTCACATCCAGAGTTGCACTTACATTTCTGCTGTTCCATCATATATTATACTCCACTCACATCCAGAGCTGCACTCATATTTCTGCTGTTCCATCACATATTATACTCCACTCACATCCAGAGCTGCACTTATATTTCTGCTGTTCCATCATATATTATACTCCACTCACATCCAGAGCTGCACTCATATTTCTGCTGTTCCATCACATATTATACTCCACTCACATCCAGAGCTGCACTTATATCTCTACTGTTCCATCATATATTATACTCCACTCACATCCAGAGCTGCACTCATATTTCTGCTGTTCCATCATATATTATACTCCACTCACATCCAGAGCTGCACTTATATCTCTACTGTTCCATCATATATTATACTCCACTCACATCCAGAGCTGCACTCATATTTCTGCTGTTCCATCACATATTATACTCCACTCACATCCAGAGCTGCACTCATATTTCTGCTGTTCCATCATATATTATACTCCACTCACATCCAGAGCTGCACTGATATTTCTGCTGTTCCATCACATATTATACTCCACTCACATCCAGAGCTGCACTCGTATTTCTACTGTTCCATCACATATTATACTCCACTCACATCCAGAGCTGCACTCATATTTCTGCTGTTCCATCATATATTATACTCCACTCACATCCAGAGCTGCACTCATATTTCTGCTGTTCCATCACATATTATACTCCACTCACATCCAGAGCTGCACTGATATTTCTGCTGTTCCATCATATATTATACTCCACTCACATCCAGAGCTGCACTCATATTTCTACTGTTCCATCATATATTATACTCCATTTACAACCACAGCTGCAGTCACATCTCTTCTGATCTATCATATATAATACTCCAGTCACACCCAGAGCTGCAGTTGCATTTTTACCATTACATCATATACTCCAGTCACTCCCGGAGCTGCCCTCATATCTCTACTGTTCCATCACACATTATACTCCACTCACACCCAGAGCTGCAGTCAGTAGCTGCCATTTGCAGTCAGTGTGAACACTACGTCTCGCTCTCTGCAGACATTGAACAAGCAGCAGAGAGCAAAAATCCAACAGCTCTGAATGTGACTGGAGGGACTGTTATCCCACCCCAGTAGATGTTACATTCCTGTGAGATGATAGGGGTTGTTGTTATTTAGTTGTAAGTAATTTATTGTCTGCAGGTTTGCCCCACCCTTGCTCTGCCATTGTTTGACCCCTCCCCTTTCTATGTTTGACTCCTCCCCTTTTTGCCCCACCCCTTTATGCTTCTGTGCTCCTCCCATTCTGTTTGCCCCAGTCGTGCGATCTGTCAGGTGGCGGTCTCCACTGTGGGGTTGTCAGTCCGTCACATGTACACTGCCCCCCGACAGCCGCTTCTCTCTATCAGCTTCTTCCTCCAGAAGCTTCTATGTACAGTGATTGGCAGCAGAGATGTTGTGCGCCCGCAGCACATGGAGGGTTAATTCCGCTGTGACCTGAGATCATCATTGGATCAGACAGTAATCCCCAGACGGTCAGGATCCAGGTCACCGTACAATATGGCTCCATATTTCTGAGGCACTGTGCGGATGCTGATGGCGACTTCTCCCCATTTACAGAACAGTCATAAAATGACTCTGCGTCCATCTTACCAGACACTTCTGTACACAGGACCCACAATCCCTGCTAATGTCTGTAAAGCGCCATGGAATATGTCAGCGCTATGTAACTGGGTAAAATAAATAAATAAAAGACTGGTGCAAATGGAAAGTAACTTAGCCACCCATAGTAACCAATCAGATTCCTCCTTTTTTTTGATTGGTTGCGATGGGTGGCTAAGCCACTTTCCCTTTGTACGAGTTTTGACAAATGTACCCCACTGTGTACATCTTGTATTATACTCCAGAGCTGCACTCACTATTCTTCTGGTGCAGTCACTGTGTACATACATTACTTATCCTGTACTGTTCCTGAGTTACATCCTGTATAATACTCCAGAGCTGCACTCACTATTCTGCTGGTGCAGTCACTGTGTACATACATTACTTATCCTGCACTGATCCTGTTATATCCTGTATTATACTCCAGAGCTGCACTCGCTATTCTGCTGGTGCAGTCACTGTGTACATACATTACTTATCCTGTACTGATCCGAGTTACATCCTATATTATACTCTAGAGCTGCACTCACTATTCTGCTGGTGGAGTCACTGTGTACATACATTACTTATCCTGTACTGATCCTGAGTTACATCCTGTATTATACTCCAGAGCTGCACTCACTATTCTGCTGGTGCAGTCACTGTGTACATACATTACTTATCCTGTACTGATCCTGAGTTACATCCTGTATTATACTCCAGAGCTGCACTCACTATTCTGCTGGTGCAGTCACTGTGTACATACATTACTTATCCTGTACTGATCCTGAGTTACATCCTGTATTATACTCCAGAGCTGCACTCACTATTCTGCTGGTGCAGTCACTGTGTGCATACATTACTTATCCTGTACTGATCCTGAGTTACATCCTGTATTATACTCCAGAGCTGCACTCACTATTCTGCTGGTGCAGTCACTGTGTACATACATTACTTATCCTGTACTGATCCTGAGTTACATCCTGCATTATACTCCAGAGCTGCACTCACTATTCTGCTGGTGCAGTCACTGTGTACATACGTTACTTATCCTGTACTGATCCTGAGTTACATCCTGTATTATACTCCAGAGCTGCACTCACTATTCTGCTGGTGCAGTCACTGTGTACATACATTACTTATCCTGTACTGATCCTGAGTTACATCCTGTATTATACTCCAGAGCTGCACTCACTATTCTGCTGGTGCAGTCACTGTGTACATTACATTACTTATCCTGTACTGATCCTGAGTTACATCCTGTATTATACTCCAGAGCTGCACTCACTATTCTGCTGGTGCAGTCACTGTGTACATTACATTACTTACCCTGTACTGATCCTGAGTTACATCCTGCATTATACTCCAGAGCTGCACTCACTATTCTGCTGGTGCAGTCACTGTTTACATACATTACTTATCCTGTACTGATCCTGAGTTACATCCTGTATTATACTCCAGAGCTGCACTCACTATTCTGCTGGTGCAGTCACTGTGTACATACATTACTTATCCTGTACTGATCCTGAGTTACATCCTGTATTATACTCCAGAGCTGCACTCACTATTCTGTCGGGTTCTGAAGTCTCACAGCATTCCCTGCTTGTTCAGTGTCTGCTCTGCATTATGGGATGTGTGGTTCGTCCTCCTCGCTCTGTACAATCTCCCAGAATGCAGTGCGGCAGGTTTTCTCAGTTGTATATTATATGGAGAGGCTAGAAATCTCTGCTCGGAAGTCACACAGTCTTGTGATTCTCTCTCTCTCTGTGGAATCTCTGCTTGCTGTCAGTGACTGGGACCTTCTCGTTTGCACTGAGTGGCTGATTAGCCATTCTAATATATTCCTCCCATCTGAGGGTTTGTTACAGTGTATCCAGATAAGTGTCCTAGACTGCAGTCTAATACATTGTAACAAACTATCAGCACAGGGGTGAGATTTGCAGAAGGCCTTCAGACTGAGCTGCAGCAGGAGGTGAAGACTAGAGGTCTCCATTCAGTGACAGCAAACAGAGGTATTTGTGAAGTAACTTTTCCTGTTTTGTTTGTGATAAGATTTGAAGAAACGTTGTGGAAGCTTCATTTACATGGGACTGCAGCGGAAGTTAGGACGTTATATGTACGGTTTAGTCCAGGTCAGGACTGGAAGGGCGGCTGGGACTTGTAGTTCTCCAGCGGAGAGGAACATGTCCTATAGATACTTCTTCCTGGACTGAAGAGGCTGAGAACAGATAATAGACTGCAGCTGCATCTACGGGCTGTGGTGTTCAGTTAGAGGTGGGGCTGAAGGGGTTAATGGCGGCGCCGCTGATCCCCTCCCCTGTTGGCGGAGTCCTTCCCCCTCCTGAATAATCAGTGAAGCTGCTCTTGTTGCTCTCTGCAGGTACAAAGTCTGAATGAGAACTAAAGTCCCAGGACTGAGGCACAACATGGCGGAAGACCCCCCCCCCCCCGTACATTATAAGACTATTACAAGACGTTCATCAGTGAGTGACCGCTAAAATAACAGTACTGCCTCTGAGGTTCTGCAGCAGCTGAGGTCATAGTGCCCCCCAATGGTAATGACCAATCAGAGTGCCCCCCGACGGTAATACCAATCACAGTGCCGCCAACGATAATGCCCACTAACACTGCCCCCAATAGTAACGTCCACTTAGTGTCCCCCAACCGCAATGCCTACTTACAGTGCTTCCCAATGATAATGCCCACTTAGTGCCCCCCAATGGTAATGCCCACTTAGTGCTCCCCAATGGTAATGCCCACTCAGAGAGCCCCTCACTGGTAATTCCCACTAACACTGCCCCCAATAGTAATGCTTACTTAGTGTCCCCCCAACCGCAATGCCTACTTACAGTGCCCCCCAATGATAATGCCCACTTACAGTGCTCCCCAATGGTAATGCCCACTTACAGTGCTCCCCAATGGTAATGCCCGCTTACAGTGCCCCCCACGGTGATGCCCACTCCGCCCACTTACAGTGCTCCCCAATGGTAATGCCCACTTACAGTGCTCCCCAATGATAATGCCCACTTACAGTGCCCCTCAATGGTAATGCCTACTTACAGTGCCCCCCAATGATAATGCCCGCTTAGTGCCCCCCAATGGTAATGCCCACTTACAGTGCTCCCCAATGATAATGCCCACTTAGTGCCACCCAATGGTAATGTCCACTTACAGTGCTCCCCAATGATAATGTCCACTTACAGTGCTCCCCAATGGTAATGCCCACTTACAGTGCTCCCCAAAGATAATGCCCACTTACAGTGCTCCCCAATGATAATGCCCACTTACAGTGCTCCCCAATGATAATGCCCACTTACAGTGCTCCCCAATGATAATGTCCACTTAGTGCCCTCCAATGGTAATGCCCACTTACAGTGCCCCCCAATGGTAATGCCCACTTACAGTGCCCCCCAATGGTAATGCCCACTTACAGTGCTCCCCAATGGTAATGCCCACTTACAGTGCTCCCCAATGATAATGTCCACTTACAGTGCTCCCCAATGATAATGCCCACTTACAGTGCTCCCCAATGATAATGCCCACTTACAGTGCCCGCCAATGGTAATGCCCACTTACAGTGCCCGCCAATGGTAATGCCCACTTACAGTGCTCCCCAATGATAATGTCCACTTACATTGCTCCCCAATGATAATGCCCACTTACAGTGCCCCTCAATGGTAATGTCAACTTACAGTGCCCCTCAATGGTAATGCCAACTTACAGTGCCCCTCAATGGTAATGCCCACTTACAGTGCTCCCCAATGATAATGCCCACTTACAGTGCTCCCCAATGATAATGCCCACTTAGTGCCCCCCAATGGTAATGCCAACTCAGAGTACCCCCCCAATAATAATAACCCCCTTACAGTGCCCCCCAACATTAATGCCCACTCAGAAAGCCCCACAATGATAATTCCCACTTACAGTGCTCCTCAATGAAAACGTCCATTTACAGTGCTCCCAGCGGTAATGCCCACTTACAGGGCCCCTGCAGTGTTATGGGGGAGCTGTGGAGGTCACTGTTATGGGGTCGCAGTGGAGGTCACTGTTATGGGGGCGCTGTGGAGGTCACTGTTATGGGAGCACTGTGGATGTCACTGTTATGGGAGCGCTGTGGAGGTCACTGTTATGGGGGCGCTGTGGATGTCACTGTTATGGTGGCGCTGTGGAGGTCACTGTTATGAGGGCGCTTTGGATGTCACTGTTATGGGGGCGCTGTGGATGTCACTGTTATGGGGGCACTGTGGATGTCACTGTTATGGGGGAGCTGTGGATGTCACTGTTATGGGGGCGCTGTGGAGGTCACTGTTATGGGGGATTTGTGGATGTCACTTATGGGGGCGCTGTGGATGTCACTGTTATGGGGGCACTGTGGAGGTCACTGTTATGGGGGCGCTGTGGAGGTCACTGTTATGGGGGCGCTGTGGAGGTCACTGTTATGGGGGCGCTGTGGATGTCACTGTTATGGGGGCGCTGTGGAGGTCACTGTTATGGGAGCACTGTGGATGTCACTGTTATGGGGATCTGTGGATGACACTGTTATGGGGGATCTGTGGATGTCACTGTTATGGAGGCGCTGTGGATGTCACTGTTGTGGGGGCACTGTGGATGTCACTGTTATGGGGATCTGTGGATGACACTGTTATGGGGGATCTGTGGATGTCACTGTTATGGGGGATCTGTGGAGGTCACTGTTATGGGGGCGCTGTGGATGTCACTGTTGTGGGGGCACTGTGGATGTCACTGTTGTGGGGGCACTGTGGATGTCACTGTTATGGGGATCTGTGGATGTCACTGTTATGGGGATCTGTGGATGACACTGTTATGGGGGATCTGTGGAGGTCACTGTTATGGGGGCGCTGTGGAGGTCACTGTTATGGGGGATCTGTGGATGTCACTGTTATGGGGGCACTGTGGAGGTCACTGTTATGGGGGCACTGTGGAGGTCACTGTTATGGGGGCACTGTGGAGGTCACTGTTATGGGGGCGCTGTGGAGGTCACTGTTATGGGGGCGCTGTGGAGGTCACTGTTATGGGGGCACTGTGGATGTCACTTATGGGACACTGTGGAGGTCACTGTTACGGGGGCACTGTGGATGTCACTGTTACGGGGGCACTGTGGATGTCACTGTTACGGGGGCACTGTGGATGTCACTGTTACGGGGGCACTGTGGATGTCACTGTTACGGGGGCACTGTGGATGTCACTGTTACGGGGGCGCTGTGAATGTCACTTATGGGGGGGGCTGTGGATGACACTGTTATGGGGGCACTGTGGATGTCACTGTTATGGGGGCGCTGTGGAGGTCACTGTTATGGGGGCGCTGTGGAGGTCACTGTTATGGAGGCACTGTGGATGTCACTGTTATGGGGGCACTGAAGCGCACTTTTACATAGGGGCACCTAAGCATCCACTGTATCTAATCCTTTCCTGTGTGATACTGGCTGCTGGGCGGTGTATCTAATCCTTTCCTGTGTGATACAGGCTGCTGGGCTGTGTATCTAATCCTGTCCTGTGTGATACTGTCTGCTGAGCTGTGTATCTAATCCTGTCCTATGTGATACAGGCTGCTGAGCTGTGTATCTAATCCTGTCCTGTGTGATACAGTCTGCTGATCTGTGTATCTAATCCTGTCCTGTGTGATACAGTCTGCTTAGCTGTGTATCTAATCCTGTCCTGTGTGATACTGCCTGCTGAGCTGTGTATCTAATCCTACCCTGTGTGATACTGTCTGCAGGGCTGTGTATCTAATCCTGTCCTGTGTGATACAGTCTGCTGAGCTGTGTATCTAATCCTATCCTGTGTGATACAGGTTGCTGTGTATCCAGACCGGTCAGGTGGGGTACTACCATCACTCAGGGCAGGCTGCAGATGACGGGGGTTGTAGTATTCTCAGGTAACAGGTGGCGGCGGCCGCAGCAACCAGGGTCAGTCACGTGGTGCGGCTCTTGCACTTTGTTACATTGTTACCTCGGGCAGCGGGGGCGCGCCGGTTGGCGGGAGCGCGCCCCTCCTCCGGGACCCGGGCGGGGGGTGAAGATGGCGGCTGAGGGCGGCGGGCGGGAGAGTTTGCCCGAGGACTGGTCGTACGGGGTGTGCGCGGACGGTCGGGTGTTCTTCATCGAGTAAGGCGGGAGGACGGGGCGGGCGCGGGGCGAGGCGGGCTCCGGGACTAACTGTCTGTCCTCTCCCCGCAGTGACCGGAGCCGGAGCACCACCTGGCTGCACCCCCGCACCGGAGAGCCCGTCAACTCCGGCCACATGATCCGCTCAGGTACTCACCGCTCCCCCCGGGGATCAGGAGCCCCCAACCACCTACCTGAGAAGTATTCCTAGTATTAGGACCGCCCCTGTTACTACCTACCTGAGGAGTATTAGGACCGCCCCTGTTACTACTTACCTGAGGAGTATTAGTAGTATCAGGTTAGGACATTCTCACCTGCTACTACCTACCTATTACTTTTAATACTCCTCAGCTATGTAGCTTGTCCTGATACTAATACATGGCAGTCATATCCTAGTTCTAAATACCTGAGGAGTATTAGTAGTATCAGGACAAGACTGCCTTAAGACCAACCTAAGGAGTATTATTTTTATCGGTACAGAACCCGCCTTTTCCACCTACATACCTCAGAAGTATTATAGGTACAGCACCTCCAACTACTTACCTCAGAAGTATTATAGGTACAGCACCTCCAACTACTTACCTGTGGATTATTAGTAGTACAAAAGACAGGACCTGAACTACCTACCTGAGGAGTATTAGTCTCCTGTGAAGTATTAGTGGTATCATTCCTCATCTACTCCAGTCTCCTGTGGGGTACTGGGGGTATCATTCCTCGTCTGCTTCATTCTTCTGTGGAGTATTAGTAGTATCATTCCTTGTCTTCTTTAGTCTCCTGTGGGGTATTTGTGGTATTATTTTTCATCTGCTCCAGTCTCCTGTGGGGTATTTGTGGTATCATTTCTCGTCTACTTCAGTCTCCTGTGAAGTATTAGTGGTATCATTCCTCGTCTGCCCCAGTCTCCTGTGGGGTATTAGTGGTATTATTCCTCGTCTGCCCCAGTCTCCTATGGGGTATTTGTGGTATCATTCCTCGTCTGCCCCAGCCTCCTGTGGGGTATTAGTGGTATTATTCCTCATCTGCCCCAGCCTCCTGTGGAGTATTAGTGGTATCATTTCTCGTCTACTTCAGTCTCCTGTGGAGTATTAGTGGTATTCCTCGTCTGCCCCAGTCTTCTATGGGGTATTTGTGGTATCATTCCTCGTCTGCCCCAGTCTCCTATGGGGTATTTGTGGTATCATTCCTCGTCTGCCCCGTCTCCTGTGGGGTATTAGTGGTATCATTCCTCGTCTGCCCCAGTCTCCTGTGGGGTATTAGTGGTATTATTCCTCGTCTTCTCCAGTCTCCTATGGGGTATTTGTGGTATTATTCAATCGTCTGCCCCAGCCTCCTGTGGGGTATTAGTGGTATCATTCCCTATCTGCTCCAGTCTTCTATGGGGTATTTGTGGTATCATTCCTCGTCTGCCCCGTCTCCTGTGGGGTATTAGTGGTATCATTCCTCGTCTGCCCCAGTCTCCTGTGGGGTAGTTTTGGTATCATTTCTCATCTGCCCCGTCTCCTGTGGGGTACTAGTGGTATTATTCCTCGTATGCCCTCCTTTCCTGTGGGGTATTAGTGGTATTATTCCTCGTCTGCCCCAGTCTCCTGTGGAGTATTAGTGGTATCATTCCTCGTCTTCCCCAGTCTCATGTGGGGTATTTGTGGTATTCAATCGTCTGCCCCAGCCTCCTGTGGGGTATTAGTGGTATTATTCCTCGTCTGCCCCAGCCTCCTGTGGGGTATTAGTGGTATTTTTCCTCGTCTGCCCCAGTCTCCTATGGAGTATTTGTGGTATCATTACTCGTCTGCCCCGTCTCCTGTGTGGTACTAGTGGTATTATTCCTCGTTTGTCCTAGCCTCCTGTGGTTTATTAGTGGTATTATTCCTCGTCTGCCCCAGCCTCCTGTGGGGTATTAGTGGTATCATTCCCCCTCTGCTCCAGTCTCCTGTGGGGTATTAGTGGTATTATTCCTCGTTTGCTCTCCTCTCCTGTGAAGTATTAGTGGTATCATTCCTTATCTGCTCCAGTCTCCTGTGGAGTATTAGTGGTATCATTCCTCGTCTGCCCTGTCTCCTATGGGGTATTTGTGGTATCATTTCTCGTCTGCCCCGTCTCCTGTGGGGTATTAGTGGTATCATTCCCCCTCTGCTCCAGTCTCCTGTGGGGTATTAGTGGTATTATTCCTCGTTTGCTCTCCTCTCCTGTGAAGTATTAGTGTTATCATTCCTCATCTGCCCCAGTCTCCTGTGGGGTATTAGTGGTATCATTCCTCGTCTGCTCCAGTCTCCTGTGGAGTATTAGTGGTATCATTCCCCCTCTGCTCCAGTCTCCTGTGGAGTATTAGTGGTATTATTCCTCGTCTGCTCCAGTCTCCTGTGGAGTATTAGTGGTATCATTCCTCGTCTGCTCCAGTCTCCTGTGGAGTATTAGTGGTATCATTGTTCGTCTGCTCCAGTCTCCTGTGGAGTATTAGTGGTATCATTCCCCCTCTGCTCCAGTCTCCTGTGGAGTATTAGTGGTATCATTTCTCGTCTGCTCCAGTCTCCTGTGGAGTATTAGTGGTATTAGTCAGGTATTTCCACTTTTTTGTGTGGCTCTCTGTATCTTTGAAGTTCTTGGCCCTCGTAGCGGGGGCGTTTGCTGCTCCTTCATCTCACAGATCTGACTTGAGTCGTCTTTGGCGCCAATTTGCTGGTGGTGGGTTCCTCCTGGGCACAGCGCGCTCTGCTAGGATTGTTATCTGGCGTCTGCACCGCTGTCACGGTAAAGATGCAGACCCCTGGAGAACGCCCCCCACTGACAACTCTTGCTGCACCTGTGCCGGGTTGTCACCTCCTGATGCCATGTTATGGTATGGCGCCTCTTTGCTGCTGCACCTGCAATTGTAATGGAGCTTGTTGAAACGTCCCATTATTTACAGTGGCGTCTAATGCAGATGTCGTCCTTTAATTGGACGCGTTACAGTCCGTAATTCCCAGGGATCCAGTTGTGTCAGACCAGTTGTGTGTACTGGAATAGTATCTTTTATCGCAAACGCAGTAACTGTTAAGGCCTTTCGCCTTTATGTTGTATGTATGTGTCACAGCTGAGTTACTGGCATGTTGTCAGGTGAGATATGAAACCAAAACCCAAGACCCAAACTTAATGCTCCCTTGACATCCCCCACCTAGAGTCATTACATGTCCTGTAATTTGTTACATCCTGTATTACACTCCAGAGCTGCACTCACTATCCTGCTGGTGCACTCACTGTGTACATACATTACTTATCCTGTACTAATCCTGAGTTACATCCTGTATTATACTCCAGAGCTGCACTCACTATTCTGCTGGTGCAGTCACTGTGTGTATACATTACTTATCCTGTACTGATCCCGAGTAACATCCTGCATTATACTCCAGAGCTGCACTCACTATTCTGCTGCTGCAGCCACTGTGTACATACATTACTTTTCCTGTACTGATCCTGAGTTACATCCTGTATTATACTCCAGAGCTGCACTCACTATTCTGCTGGTGCATTCACTGTGTACATACATTACTTATCCTGTACTGATCCTCAGTTACATCCTGTATTATACTCCACAGCTGCACTCACTATTCTGCTGGTGGAGTCACTGTGTACATACATTACTTATCCTGTACTGATCCTGAGTTACATCCTGTATTAAGCTCCAGGGCTGCACTCACTATTCTGCTGGTGCAATTACTGTGTACATACATTACATTACTTCTCCTGTACTGATCCTCAGTTACATCCTGTATTAGACTCCAGAGCTGCACTCACTATTCTGCTGGTGCAGTCACTGTGTACATACATTACTTATCCAGTACTGATCCTGAGTTACATCCTGTATTATACCCCAGAGCTGCACTCACTATTCTGCTGGTGCAGTCACTGTGTACATACATTACTTATCCAGTACTGATCCTGAGTTACATCCTGTATTATACCCCAGAGCTGCACTCACTATTCTGCTGGTGGAGTCACTGTGTACATACATTACTTATCCTGTACTGATCCTGAGTTACATCCTGTATTATACTCCAGAGCTGCACTCACTATTCTTCTTTTCTTCTCAGATCTGCCCCGTGGTTGGGAGGAAGGATTCACGGATGAAGGCGCCAGTTTCTTCATTAAGTAAGTGCCTGCGACTATAATGGACGTGATGGATCTGTAAACACGGACAAAATAGAGCATGCATCTGTGCTAAAAACACGGATCTCTGATAACACACATTAAAATGAAGGGGGACGTGTGCTGTCCGTGGAGAACACTGAGGTGTGAATGACGCTTTAGGCTGTGGGTGGGCAGGACATGTGTAGCTGGTGGGGGAGGGGCTGGTGTTGCATGAATTCTCTGGGTTTGCTGGGACTTGTTGTCCGTCACATGGTGTGAACAGCTTTCTATTTTGGCGCCGGTTGATGTCGGGTGTTCGCGTGGCTCGTCCCCCCCACGCCCTCTGTGTGTTGTGTTTAGGGGTTTGGATGCTATGGAGACGGGTGCGGGCTCTGTGAGCTGACCCGCCCCTTGTGCACACAGGCGAAGGGTTAATGATTTGTGACCTCGAAGGAAAGTCGTTGCCCTAATGTGGACTGAGGCTGCAGATGGAGGTGGCCCCTGAGTCGAGTGGCGGGCGGGTTCTGGGAGGACATGAAGGGGTGGGACAGGGTGGGGTGTAATGGGGTGGGACAGGGTGGGGTGTAATGGGGTGGGACAGGGTGGGGTGTAATGGGGTGGGACAGGGTGGGGTGTAATGGGGTGGGACAGGGTGGGGTGTAATGGGGTGGGACAGGGTGGGGTGTAATGGGGTGGGACAGGGTGGGGTGTAATGGGGTGGGACTGGGTGGGGTGTAATGGGGTGGGACAGGGTGGGGTGTAATGGGGTGGGACAGGGTGGGGTGTAATGGGGTGGGACAGGGTGGGGTGTAATGGGGTGGGACAGGGTGGGGTGTAATGGGGTGGGACAGGGTGGGGTGTAATGGGGTGGGACAGGGTGGGGGTGTAATGGGGTGGGACAGGGTGGGGTGTAATGGGGTGGGACAGGGTGGGGTGTAATGGGGTGGGGGAGGGGGTGTAATGGGGTGGGACGGGGGAGTGTAATGGGGTGGGACGGGGGAGTGTAATGGGGTGGGACGGGGGCGGTGTAATGGGTTTGGGACGGGGCGGTGTAATGGGGTGGGAGGGGGCGGTGTAATGGGGTGGGAGGGGGGCGGTGTAATGGGTTTGGGACGGGGGCGGTGTAATGGGTTTGGGACGGGGTGTAATGGGTTTGGGACGGGGTGTAATGGGGTGGGACGGGGGTGTAATGGGGTGGGACGGGGGAGGGCTGTAATGGGGTGGGATCGGGGAGGGCTGTAATGGGGTGGGATCGGGGGAGGGCTGTAATGGGGTGGGATCGGGGAGGGCTGTAATGGGGTGGGATCGGGGAGGGCTGTAATGGGGTGGGATCGGGGGAGGGCTGTAATGGGGTGGGATCGGGGGGGAGGGCTGTAATGGGGTGGGATCGGGGGGGAGGGCTGTAATGGGGTATGACCGGGGGGGGGGCTGTAATGGGGTGGGACCGGGGTGTGTATTGGGGTGGGACCGGGGGGGGGGTGTGTATTGGGGTGGAACGGGGGGGGGTGTAATGGGGTGGAACGGGGGGGGGGGGGCTGTAATGGGGTGGGACTGGGGGTGCCCCGGTGGAATAGAGGAGAGTTTTGGAGGGGCCAGGGATTGGACTGGGGGGGGGGGGAGGCTCCCAGTGCGGTGGATGGGGGGGCCTGTTGGGGGGGGGGGGGGATGCCAGCTGTGCCTTGGCCTGTAATGACCCCTTCTTGGGAAAACTGGGGGAATCATCTTGTGGCCGTCGTCACTGCGGCCATGTTGGTTGTCACTCAGCTTGGTGGCGGCTGACGTGTGCGGAGGCAGCGGTTTCAGCTGCAAATTGCAGCGCCCATATTATTGGCTTCGTTTACACCCTCTGAGTCCGCCCATCGCTGCGCTCTCCACTGATATCACGCGTTTCTAGGTAGGTATTGGCCTCCAGATGCCATGTCCGTCACAGAGCGCTGAGGTGTGTGACCGTTCTGCGTCCATCCGTCTCCCCCGGATCATAGTGAGGTTCTCTGTGCCTCGTGAGGTTGTGTCAATTGCTGGTTAACTACCAAATCTTGCTGAGCAATGGTGGCTTCCTGTGCGGCCACCAATAATTATAGCTCATCGCTGTAATTGCCTCTATTACTCCTCCTGTCAGTTTCTGACTAGGGCAGTCATTGTGCCACTCGTGGTGCTGTGACTTCTCTGCCGCCTGGGGTAGGGGCCGTTGTATCATGGTGTGCTCTGTGGGCGGCGTGTCCCTGGCACTGACGATTATCATCAGGACGGGAGGGGCACAGTCATTGTCTACAGGGCCCCGCTGATCGGGGGCGTTTTCCCGCTGATGTTTGGCTTTAGGTGGGGATTAGCTGTTAATCCCTCATTGTGGTAATCGTCCTGCGAGGGGTTAATGTCAACCGTACATGGCGACCGGCACCACCCTCCTGTGTATTGTCTCCATATCAGGGCCCTTAATGTGGCCCTGTGGTGTCGCTGCTCTGTTACACTGTGTCAGTGCAGGTGAAAATTTTCAGCCCAGTGTCAAAACATGAGATCTGTGCTGCAGAGGATTGTCTGCACTGATACACTGTGACAAAGCCTCAGCTGTGAGAAGTGTTAGGTCATGGTTAGGGTCTCTCACTATGAATACTGCCATTCATTGACAGAAAGCAGAGATCTTCTTGATACACAGTGGTCTGTAATACAGTGTTCTAACTTTGCAGCTGTCAGCGATGAGTCTTTACTTACATGGGACTGCTGACGGACGACTCGTTACATCACAAGACATTATAACGCTGCCCACAGTGTAATGTTTGCGGCGGTTTCTGCTGGAGATAAGCGGCTTTTAGAAGGGTCTGGTTGCTGCTTATCCTACCACTTATTGCAGTATACCTGCACACCTCAGGAGAGGAGCAGGGGGGCGTCTTGCCATCAGTGACCCCTCGGCATTGCGCCCGCGGCATCCCACACGATGCCCGCGGCTTTTACTGTGAAAGTTGGTCACAGGATCCGGACAAGTGACCTCAAGTTGCTAAGAAACAAGTCCGAAAGCGAAGCGCCATGTATTATTCACAGAGCCAGAGCCACGGATCATATAATAGTGCTGGAGCGTTATATGAGGATCCGGCTGATAACAGTCACCTATAGAAGGGTCTCAGCCCTGCAGATACATGATATAGTCACACCAGGCTGATAACAGGGAGCAATAGACTGTATTCTCCTGTCCTACAGTCATCCTCTCCCCTGAAATGGCTGATAACAGGGAGCAATAGACTGTATTCTCCTGTCCTACAGTCATCCTCTCCCCTGAAATGGCTGATAACAGGGGGCAATAGACTGTATTCTCCTGTCCTACAGTCATCCTCTCCTCTGAAATGTCTGATAACAGGGAGCAATAGACTGTATTCTCCTGTCCTACAGTCATCCTCTCCTCTGAAATGGCTAATAACAGGGGGCAATAGACTGTATTCTCCTGTCCTACAGTCATCCTCTCCCCTGAAATGGCTGATAACAGGGGGCAATAGACTGTATTCTCCTGTCCTACAGTCATCCTCTCCCCTGAAATGGCTGATAACAGGGGGCAATAGACTGTATTCTCCTGTCCTACAGTCATCCTCTCCCCTGAAATGTCTGATAACAGGGAGCAATAGATTGTATTCTCCTGTCCTACAGTCATCCTCTCCTCTGAAATGGCTAATAACGGGGGGCAATAGACTGTATTCTCCTGTCCTACAGTCATCCTCTCCCCTGAAATGGCTGATAACAGGGGCAATAGACTGTATTCTCCTGTCCTACAGTCATCCTCTCCCCTGAAATGGCTGATAACAGGGGGCAATAGACTGTATTCTCCTGTCCTACAGTCATCCTCTCCCCTGAAATGTCTGATAACAGGGAGCAATAGATTGTATTCTCCTGTCCTACAGTCATCCTCTCCTCTGAAATGGCTGATAACAGGGGGCAATAGACTGTATTCTCCTGTCCTACAGTCATCCTCTCCCCTGAAATGGCTGATAACAGGGGGCAATAGACTGTATTCTTCTGTCCTACAGTCATCCTCTCCCCTGAAATGCCTGATAACAGGGGGAAATAGACTGTATTCTCCTGTCCTACAGTCATCCTCTCCCCTGAAATGGCTGATAACAGGGGGCAATAGACTGTATTCTCCTGTCCTATAGTCATCCTCTCCCCCTGAAATGGCTGATAACAGGGGGCAATAGACTGTATTCTCCTGTCCTACAGTCATCCTCTCCTCTGAAATGGCTGATAACAGGGAGCAATAGACTGTATTCTCCTGTCCTACAGTCATCCTCTCCCCTGAAATGGCTGATAACAGGGGGCAATAGGTTGTAATTCCCTGTCCTACAGTCATCCTCTCCCCTGAAATGACTGATAACAGGGGGCAATAGACTGTATTCTCCTGTCCTACAGTCATCCTCTCCCCTGAAATGGCTGATAACAGGGAGCAATAGATTGTATTCTCCTGTCCTACAGTCATCCTCTCCTCTGAAATGGCTGATAACAGGGGGCAATAGACTGTATTCTCCTGTCCTACAGTCATCCTCTCCCCTGAAATGGCTGATAACAGGGAGCAATAGACTGTATTCTCCTGTCCTACATTTATCCTCTCCCCTGAAATGGCTGATAACAGGCGGCAATAGACTGTATTCTCCTGTCCTACAGTCATCCTCTCCCCTGAAATGGCTGATAACAGGGAGCAATAGATTGTATTCTCCTGTCCTACAGTCATCCTCTCCCCTGAAATGGCTGATAACAGGGGGCAATAGACTGTATTCTCCTGTCCTACAGTCATCCTCTCCCCTGAAATGGCTGATAACAAGGGGCAATACACTGTATTCTCCTGTCCTACAGTCATCCTCTCCCCTGAAATGGCTGATAACAGGGGGCAATAGACTGTATCCTCCTGTCCTACAGTCACCCTCTCCCCTGAAATGGCTGATAACAGGGAGCAATAGACTGTATTCTCCTGTCCTACAGTCATCCTCTCCCCTGAAATGGCTGATAACAGGGAGCAATAGACTGTATTCTCCTGTCCTACAGTCATCCTCCCCCCTGAAATGGCTGATAACAGGGAGCAATAGACTGTATTCTCCTGTCCTACAGTCATCCTCTCCCCTGAAATGGCTGATAACAGGGGGCAATAGACTGTATTCTCCTGTCCTACAGTCATCTTCCCCCCTGAAATGGCTGATAACAGGGGGCAATAGACTGTATTCTCCTGTCCTACAGTCATCCTCTCTCCTGAAATGGCTGATAACAGGGGGCAATAGACTGTATTCTCCTGTCCTACAGTCATCCTCTCCCCTGAAATGGCTGATAACAGGGGGCAATAGATTGTATTCTCCTGTCCTACAGTCATCCTCTACCCTGAAATGGCTGATAACAGGGGGCAATAGACTGTATTCTCCTGTCCTACAGTCATCCTCTCCCCTGAAATGGCTGATAACAGGAAGCAATAGACTGTATTCTCCTGTCCTACAGTCATCCTATCCCCTGAAATGTCTGATAACAGGGAGCAATAGACTGTATTCTCCTGCCCTACAGTCATCCTCCCCCCTGAAATGGCTGATAACAGGGGGCAATAAACTGTATTCTCCTGTCCTACAGTCACCCTCTCCCCTGAAATGGCTGATAACAGGGGGCAATAGACCGTATTCTCCTGTCCTACAGTCATCCTCCCCCCTGAAATGGCTGATAACAGGGAGCAATAATCTGTATTCTCCTGTCCTACAGTCATCCTCTCCCCTGAAATGGCTGATAACAGGGGGCAATAGTCTGTATTCTCCTGTCCTACAGTCATCCTCCCCCTGAAATGGCTGATAACAGGGGACAATAGACTGTATTCTCCTGTCCTACAGTCATCCTCTCCCCTGAAATGGCTGATAACAGGGGGCAATAGACTGTATTCTCCTGTCCTACAGTCATCCTCTCCCCTGAAATGGCTAATAACAGGGGGCAATAGACTGTATTCTCCTGTCCTACAGTCATCCTCTCCCCTGAAATGGCTGATAACAGGGGCAATAGACTGTATTTTCCTGTCCTACAGTCATCCTCTCCCCTGAAATGGCTGATAACAGGGGCAATAGACTGTATTCTCCTGTCCTACAGTCATCCTCTCCT
The DNA here is from genome assembly GCA_033119425.1 of Bufotes viridis. Taxonomy (NCBI): domain Eukaryota; kingdom Metazoa; phylum Chordata; class Amphibia; order Anura; family Bufonidae; genus Bufotes; species Bufotes viridis. The sequence continues at coordinate 8,827,605 of CM065598.1, read as the reverse complement.
CTGAAATGGCTGATAACAGGGGGCAATAGGCTGTATTCTCCTGTCCTACAGTCATCCTCTCCCCTGAAATGGCTGATAACAGGGGGCAATAGACTATTCTCCTGTCCTACAGTCATCCTCTCCCCTGAAATGGCTGATAACAGGGGGCAATAGACTGCATTCTCCTGTCCTACAGTCATCCTCTCCCCTGAAATGGCTGATAACAGGGGGCAATAGACTGTATTCTCCTGTCCTACAGTCATCCTCTCCCCTGAAATGGCTGATAACTGGGGGCAATAGACTGTATTCTCTTGTCCTACAGTCATCCTCTCCCCTGAAATGGCTGATAACAGGGCAATAGACTGTATACTCCTGTCCTACATTCATCCTCTCCCCTGAAATGGCTGATAACAGGGAGCAATAGACTGTATTCTCCTGTCCTACAGTCATCCTCTCCCCTGAAATGGCTGATAACAGGGGCAATAGACTGTATTCTCCTGTCCTACAGTCATCCTCTCCCTGAAATGGCTGATAACAGGGGCAATAGACTGTATTCTCCTGTCCTACAGTCATCCTCTCCCCTGAAATGGCTGATAACAGGGGGCAATAGACTGTATTCTCCTGTCCTACAGTCATCCTCTCCCCTGAAATGGCTGATAACAGGGGCAATAGACTGTATTCTCCTGTCCTACAGTCATCCTCTCCCCTGAAATGGCTGATAACAGGGGGCAATAGACTGTATTCTCCTGTCCTACAGTCATCCTCTCCCCTGAAATGGCTGATAACAGGGGGCAATAGACTGTATTCTCCTGTCCTACAGTCATCCTCTCCCTGAAATGGCTGATAACAGGGGGCAATAGACTGTATTCTCCTGTCCTACAGTCATCCTCTCCCCTGAAATGGCTGATAACAGGGGCAATAGACTGTATTCTCCTGTCCTACAGTCATCCTCTCCCCTGAAATGGCTGATAACAGGGGGCAATAGACTGTATTCTCCTGTCCTACAGTCATCCTCTCCCCTGAAATGGCTGATAACAGGGGCAATAGACTGTATTCTCCTGTCCTACAGTCATCCTCTCCCCTGAAATGGCTGATAACAGGGAGCAATAGACTGTATTCTCCTGTCCTACAGTCATCCTCTCCCTGAAATGGCTGATAACAGGAGCAATAGACTGTATTCTCCTGTCCTACAGTCATCCTCTCCCCTGAAATGGCTGATAACAGGGGGCAATAGACTGTATTCTCCTGTCCTACAGTCATCCTCTCCCCTGAAATGGCTGATAACAGGGAGCAATAGACTGTATTCTCCTGTCCTACAGTCATCCTCTCCCCTGAAATGGCTGATAACAGGGAGCAATAGACTGTATTCTCCTGTCCTACAGTCATCCTCTCCCCTGAAATGGCTGATAACAGGGAGCAATAGACTGTATTCTCCTGTCCTACAGTCATCCTCTCCCTGAAATGGCTGATAACAGGGAGCAATAGACTGTATTCTCCTGTCCTACAGTCATCCTCTCCCCTGAAATGGCTGATAACAGGGAGCAATAGACTGTATTCTCCTGTCCTACAGTCATCCTCTCCCCTGAAATGGCTGATAACAGGGAGCAATAGACTGTATTCTCCTGTCCTACAGTCATCCTCTCCCCTGAAATGGCTGATAACAGGGAGCAATAGACTGTATTCTCCTGTCCTACAGTCATCCTCTCCCCTGAAATGGCTGATAACAGGGAGCAATAGACTGTATTCTCCTGTCCTACAGTCATCCTCTCCCCTGAAATGGCTGATAACAGGAAGCAATAGATTGTATTCTCCTGTCCTACAGTCATCCTCTCCCCTGAAATGGCTGATAACAGGAAGCAATAGATTGTATTCTCCTGTCCTACAGTCATCCTCTCCCTGAAATGGCTGATAACAGGAAGCAATAGATTGTATTCTCCTGTCCTACAGTCATCCTCTCCCCTGAAATGGCTGATAACAGGGGGCAATAGATTGTATTCTCCTGTCCTACAGTCATCCTCTCCCCTGAAATGGCTGATAACAGGGGGCAATAGACTGTATTCTCCTGTCCTACAGTCATCCTCTCCCCTGAAATGGCTGATAACAGGGGGCAATAGACTGTATTCTCCTGTCCTACAGTCATCCTCTCCCCTGAAATGGCTGATAACAGGGAGCAATAGACTGTATTCTCCTGTCCTACAGTCATCCTCTCCCCTGAAATGACTGATAACAGGGGCAATAGACTGTATTCTCCTGTCCTACAGTCATCCTCTCCCCTGAAATGGCTGATAACAGGGGGCAATAGACTGTATCCTCCTGTCCTACAGTCATCCTCTCCCCTGAAATGGCTGATATCAGGGGCAATAGATTGTATTCTCCTGTCCTACAGTCATCCTCTCCCCTGAAATGGCTGATAACAGGGGGCAATAGACTGTATTCTCCTGTCCTACAGTCATCCTCTCCCCTGAAATGGCTGATAACAGGGGCAATAGACTGTATTCTCCTGTCCTACAGTCATCCTCTCCCCTGAAATGGCTGATAACAGGGGGCAATAGACTGTATTCTCCTGTCCTACAGTCATCGTCTCCCCTGAAATGTCTGATAACAGGGAGCAATAGACTGTATTCTCCTGCCCTACAGTCATCCTCCCCCCTGAAATGGCTGATAACAGGGGGCAATAGATTGTATTCTCCTGTCCTACAGTCATCCTCTCCCCTGAAATGGCTGATAACAGGGGGCAATAGACTGTATTCTCCTGTCCTACAGTCATCCTCTCCCCTGAAATGGCTGATAACAGGGGGCAATAGATTGTATTCTCCTGTCCTACAGTCATCCTCTCCCCTGAAATGGCTGATAACAGGGGGCAATAGACTGTATTCTCCTGTCCTACAGTCATCCTCTCCCCTGAAATGGCTGATAACAGGGGGCAATAGACTGTATTCTCGTGTCCTACAGTCATCCTCTCCCCTGAAATGGCTGATAACAGGGGGCAATAGACTGTATTCTCCTGTCCTACAGTCATCCTCTCCCCTGAAATGGCTGATAACAGGGGGTAATAGACTGTATTCTCCTGTCCTACAGTCATCCTCTCCCCTGAAATGGCTGATAACAGGGGCAATAGACTGTATTCTCCTGTCCTACAGTCATCCTCTCCCCTGAAATGGCTGATAACAGGGGGCAATAGATTGTATTCTCCTGTCCTACAGTCATCCTCTCCCCTGAAATGGCTGATAACAGGGGCAATAGACTGTATTCTCCTGTCCTACAGTCATCTTCTCCCCTGAAATGGCTGATAACAGGGGTCAGTAGATGGCGGTCTCTTGTTTGTGTCTGCTGCATTGGTTTGCTTCTGATTTGCGCATTTCCTGCTCTCATCTGTTTCTGCGCTTACTCGCCGGTCGGTACTCATGCCGGTTCTGTATCCCGCTCCAGGAGGCTTTGTTCTCTGTGACCCACATCACTCTAGAGGGATCAGGAACTGACTGCAGCTCTGGATGTGACTGGAGTATAAACTGTGATATAATAGCAGAGTATTGATTACAACTCTGTTTTATTAAACATGCAGTTCCAGCTCTGGATGTGACTGGTGTATAAGACATGGTTGCAGCTCTGGGGGTGACTGGTGTATAAGATGTGATTGCAGCTCTGGGGGTGACTGGTGTATAAGATGTGATTGCAGCTCTGGGTAGGAGCCTTCTCTGTGATGGTCGGACAGTACAGCTGCTTGCAGTAACCTATGGATAAGTGGCGCCTTCTATATAGGTCTTTCCCTGAACGCCGCCGCTGATCAGTGTCTGGGAGTGAGTGGCGCCCTCTGCTGGCGTCGTGTTACGTGTGTAAATCTCGATGTCCACAATAAACGTCTCTGTGATTTATGGAGTAGAAATAAAGTCGCTGCTCCCAGGGCGAGATTCCAGTCACTCGTGATAAATGAGATCGGCCGTGCCCCGTACACCGCACTGTACCGTCTACACATCACCCCATATCTCTTCTGAAATCAGCTTGAAAAGTTATTTTTCTGGGACATCTGGGTGACAACCAGCATGGCTGCTGTCACCTCTCCTGCAGGGGTTGTCACCCAGCTTTATGGATTGTTCAGATTGATTTCTGTTCACCCTAGGTATATAATATTTGAGCTCAGGGTCTCCTCTTGTGGGGTCACCGGGCTGGGGCTCAGCGTCTCCTCTTGTGGGGTCACTGGGCTGGGGCTGAGCGTATTCTCTTGTGGGGTCACCAGGCTGGGGCTGAGCGTATTCTCTTGTGGGGTCACCAGGCTGGGGCTGAGCGTCTCCTCTTGTGGGGTCACCGGTCCAGGGCTCAGCGTCTCCTCTTGTGGGGTCACCGGGCTGGGGCTCAGCGTCTCCTCTTGTGGGGTCACCGAGCTGGGCCTCAGCGTCTCCTCTTGTGGGGTCACCGAGCTGGGCCTCAGCGTCTCCTCTTGTGGGGTCACCGGGCTGGGGCTCAGCGTCTCCTCTTGTGGGTTCACCGGGCTGGGGCTCAGCGTCTCCTCTTGTGGGGTCACCGGGCTGGGGCTCAGCGTCTCCTCTTGTGGGTTCACCGGTCTGGAGCTCAGCGTCTCCTCTTGTGGGGTCACCAGGCTATGTCTTATGGGGGGGGGTCACTGGGGTTGTTTTATGTTTACCTTTAGTTTTGTGTGATGTCACCTGTGTGTCCGGAGTCGGTGACGCCCCCTCTTGCTGCTCTCAGTGACACATCTGGTTGGGGGTCACCCATTTCATAGAGACACTTCTGGGGGTCTTCAGCCTTCGGGGGGATTGATGGGGGTCTGTAGTGATGTCTTTCTGCTCCTGGATTGTCAGCTGCTCCCTGCCATAATGTCCGGGAACCATCTGTCGGCCGGGGAGTGACAGCCGCAAGAGGGACATCGCTCTCTTACTCTGGTGAGCGGTGGAAGGGTCACGTCCCTCCTGTATAGCCGCTAGCTGTGACCTCCTACAGTCATGTCTGTGGACCTGACAGTTGCTGGGCTGGAGGGGGCGCTGTGGGGTCTGCATACTGAGGCACTTCGAGGCCTTGCTGCCAGGAGCCCGCCCCGCATACCAGAGTGATAACGCCATGTACACAATGGTGCCACTGTCTGCAGCGTCTTCATTCTGGCCTCATCAGCAGCAGACGCCCCCCGACCATATCCCTGCTGCAGGCTGTGACGCCCCCTTAGATTCACACCATCATCTGTCATCATCCTCCTCACCATCATCATCCGGATCATCATCCTCCTGTTCATCATCATCACTGTCATCATCCTCCTCTCCATCATCATCCCGATCATCATCCTCCTCTCCATCATCATCCCGATCATCATCCTCACTGTCATCATCCTCCTCGCCATCATCATCCTCCTCTCCATCATCATCACTGTCATCTCGAACCCCAGCCAAGTCAGTCTATACAGCAGTCCCATGTAAAATATACTGCTCTCCAGGGGCGTCTCTTGATCCGCTCAGTAATGTCGTGGTGCCACGATGCCGCTTGGTGCCTCCACGGTGATGGTGTGAGTCGTGCAGTTGTCACCAGCGTTCCCTGTGTTGTTTGTAGAGTTCGTGGGCCGCTGTGACCTAGCGGGGGGCCACTTCATGCCTTGTACTCCAGTCACACCCAGAGCTGCATTCACATCACACATTGTACTCCAGTCACACCCAAAGCTGCAGTCACATCACACATTGTACTCCAGTTACAACTAGAGTTGCAGTCACATGACACATTGTACTCCAGTCACACCTAGAGCTGCATTCACATCACACATTGTACTCCAGTCACACCCAGAGCTGCATTCACATCACACATTGTACTCCAGTCACACCCAGAGCTGCATTCACATCACACATTGTACTCCAGTCACACCCAGAGCTGCATTCACATCACACATTGTACTCCAGTCACACCCAGAGCTGCAGTCATTCCTTGTACTTCAGTCACACCTAGTGTACTATGCCCTTGAATGGTAGAATGAGATTTGGAGATCAGTGGCTGTGAGGTCGAGCGGCGCCGCTTGTCTCCGTTCATTCACAGTTTTGGGTCCGGGGCCACAGGTCAGCACTCTGTGATTCAGTTCTGCGGCAGTACAATTGGCACAGTGTGCGGCGTGTTGTGGTCATGCCCTGGTGATGGCGCTCCAGTACCCTAGGAGGCGCAGCCATAGCATGAGGTCACATGACCACGTGGGCGTACGGGGGGCTCGGCCTGAGAAGGTGCAATGGCTGCTCGCTTTGTGTTTCTCCGTCATGTAGTGGTGGATTGTGGCCTCCGGGGGGCGCTTAGCTGGCCGACCTGGTGCGGGGGTCCTTGCCAGGCTCTACTTGGTGGTCCCTGCCCACTGGCTGCTCTTCGCTGTTGCGTTATTCTGGATGTGGCGCGGTTTCTTCGCTGGATTAATTAGCGGTATGAAAAGGCGGAGCGCGTGCGATAAGAGGCAGACGACACACTATTTATCTGCCGATTATCTGCGCCCCACCTGCGACAGCATCGCCCGCTCCAGCACCTTCTTCTGTCTCTGCATGCCCTTCGGCTGCTGTGGCACTATAACTCCCAGCATACCCTGACAGCCTCCCATCCTCTGTATTTCGGGTTCATCTGGGGCCTCCTGCGTTAGTCGCTGCCCCTCCCCCTGATTTATGCGGCTGCCGAGCAGGCGTCAGATGGCAGGGTGTCACGTCCTCGCCGTCATCCCATCAGCACTAATGAGGCTTTAATCTTCATGCGAGGCGCTGGGTACCTCGGAGCTGCCTCCATGCTGACTGTCACCACCCGTCATTGGTCCCTGACGCCTCCTCGTGGTCTGCAGCTGGCTGGTAGCAGAGAGCAATAGCACAGACTTTCAGCCATAGTAAATGTAATTGTGTACCTGGGGGTATTACTAATGCAGCACATAGAACGTACCCCCAAATACATGACCACAAGTGTCCTCCACCCCAGTGAGTAGATCTGCAGCTTGTCAGTGAATAGAACTCCGGGGTGTCAGCAGGTAGGTCTTCATACGACTTCTCTCTGGTTTCCACTCTGTGCTGATGTGGAATGTAAGCCGCGACGGAAGGTAACTCATCCGCACGTAATTGCGGATTATCTTCTCGCTGCTGCCGCCTGATTGTGTGTGAGTATAACTCTCAACATTTCCGCACTTCCCTGTCCGCTTGTTCTTTTCCACAAATTGGATAAAAATAGGAAAAGTTCTGGCTTTTATATGTGGAACGGACAGACAGATGCGGACAGCACAGTGAAATTAATGGGCCCACACCCGACACAGAAAAATAAATTGGACCAAAAATCCATGTACATGGGGCTGAAGGCGGCAGGCAGTGAATGGGGGTCATTCTTCATCTCGTGTGTCGTCCATCACTGCTGAGAAATCGGAATAAATCGGCATTTCCTCCACTGCGAATCATACTAAAGTACACGGCTCAGGGGAGAGGCGGCGCCTCGTTCTGTTCATCTGCTTCGTATTCTGGTCAAAATTGACTTTGTTATCCAGCATTGGCCACTGAGGGTACGAGGACATTAGAGGCAGCGGGAGGGTAAAGGGAGCTGAGGGTACGAGGACGTTAGAGGCAGCGGGAGGGTGAAGGGCGTGCAGGGTACGAGGACGTTAGAGGCAGCAGGAGGGTGAAGGGAGCTGAGGGTACGAGGACGCTAGAGGCAGCGGGAGTGTAAAGGGAGCTGAGGGTACGAGGATGTTAGAGGCAGCGGGAGGGTGAAGGGCGTGGAGGGTACGAGGACGTTAGAGGCAGCGGGAGGGTGAAGGGAGCTGAGGGTATGAGGATCTTAGACACAGCGGGAGGGTGAAGCGCACTGAGGGTACGAGGACGTTAGAGGCAGCGGGAGGGTGAAGCGCACTGAGGGTACGAGGACGTTGGAGACAGTGGGAGGGTGAAGCGCACTGAGGGTACGAGGACGTTAGAGGCAGCGGGAGGGTGAAGCGCACTGAGGGTACGAGGACGTTGGAGACAGCAGGAGGGTGAAGGGAGCTGAGGGTACGAGGACGTTAGAGGCAGTTGGAGGGTGAAGGGACATGATGGTACAAGAACGTTGGAGGCAGCGGGAGGTTGAAGGGAGCTGAAGATACGAGGATGTTAGAAACAGCTGGTGAAGGGTGCTGAGGGTACTAGGACATTAGAAGCAGCGGGAGGGTGAAGAGCTGAGGGTACGAGGAATTTAGAGGGAGCGGGAGGGGGAAGAGACATGATGGTACAAGGAATTTAGAGGCAGCAGGTAAAGAGAGCTGAGGGTATGAGGACATTAGAGGCGGCGGGAGGGTAAAGGTCGCTGAAGGTACGAGGACGTTAGAAGCAGCGGGAGGTTGAAAGGAGCTGAGGGTACTAGGACGTTAGAGGCAGCGGGAGGGTGAAGGGAGCTGAGGGTACTAGGACGTTAGAGGCAGCGGGAGGGTGAAGGCAGCTGAGGGTACTAGGACGTTAGAGGCAGCGGGAGGGTGAAGGGAGCTGAGGGTACTAGGACTTAGAGGCAGCGGGAGGGGGAAGGGAGCTGAGGTACGAGGACATTAGAGGCAGCGGGAGGGTGAAAGGAGCTGAGGGTACTAGGACGTTAGAGGCAGCGGGAGGGTGAAGGGAGCTGAGGGTACTAGGACGTTAGAGGCAGCGGGAGGTTGAAAGAAGCTGAGGGTACTAGGACGTTAGAGGCAGCGGGAGGTTGAAAGAAGCTGAGGGTACTAGGACGTTAGAGGCAGCGGGAGGGTGAAGAACACTCTAAGTACGATGACGTTAGAGGCAGAGGAGTGTGAAGAGCGCTGAGGGTGTGAGGACTTTAGAGGCAATATTGGCGGCCGCTGGTCACCGAGCCAGAAAGTGCAGCATTCCGGCCCCCAGCGGTTGAAAGAACGCAGTAAATGATGCTCATGAAGTTCCGATGCTTTTTTAACCTCTGTCATAAATGTCTCCTGCTCTGTGGATGCAGCTATCATGCAGAGTTATGCGCCTCCATGACTACAGACGACCCGTATTCAGTACTGCGTTCTTCTCCTCCCTGCTGATGACCTCCAGGAGACACCCCTTTGTTTGGTATATTCACACGGAGTGGGTTCTGTTCCTCGCTGTTATCATGATCTCTGCTTGCTGTCAGTGAATCATACCTGAGACCTTCTCCTGCATGCACAGCTGAGGGTTTGTGACAGTGTATCAGCACTATGTCAAACATCTGTAGCAGGTGGTGATTATCTGGTTAGAACTCTTCATGAAGGGGGAGGGGGGGTGCGGAGACCCCGGCAGTTGACTCTTATCTGCAGACATGTGGGATATTTTTGGCTCCTATAACAGTCGGCCCCGTGTGTACAGTGTGAGCAGCCTTCATTGCAGCCCGTCTGCCGGGGAGCGTGCTTCTCTGCCGTGTTATTACTGGATAGGGGCGAAACAAGATGGACGCGGATGGCGCAGAGCAGAAAAGCAAGATGGACGCTGATGTAGCGGAGCGGGGACACAAGATAAACGCCGCCGTGCAGATCAGGTGACATTCAGTCTCCAGTTACGATATAATTAACGGGATCATCAGCGGGAGAAAAACAGAGCGCAAGACGGGTGACCCCCCCGACCCACCCCTCCACCCCTCCACCCCTCCAGCATTTGGAACGCAGGTCCCATACAGTGCAACCCCCATAGTGTGTAATGTGTAGAATCTATAGGGCACCTGCCGGGATGTGTAGAATCTATAGGGCACCTGCCGGGGATGTGTAGAATCTATAGGGCACCTGCCGGGGATGTGTGGAATCTGTAGGGCACCTGCCGGGGATGTGTGGAATCTGTAGGGCACCTGCCGGGAACGTGTGGAATCTGTAGGGCACCTGCCGGGAACGTGTGGAATCTGTAGGGCACCTGCCGGGAACGTGTGGAATCTGTAGGGCACCTGCCGGGAACGTGTGGAATCTGTAGGGCACCTGCCGGGAACGTGTGGAATCTGTAGGGCACCTGCCGGGAACGTGTGGAATCTGTAGGGCACCTGCCGGAACGTGTGGAATCTGTAGGGCACCTGCCGGGAACGTGTGGAATCTGTAGGGCACCTGCCGGAACGTGTGGAATCTGTAGGGCACCTGCCGGGAACGTGTGGAATCTGTAGGGCACCTGCCGGGAACGTGGAATCTGTAGGGCACCTGCCGGAACGTGTGGAATCTGTAGGGCACCTGCCGGAACGTGTGGAATCTGTAGGGCACCTGCCGAAACGTGTGGAATCTGTAGGGCACCTGCCGGGAACGTGTGGAATCTGTAGGGCACCTGCCGGGAACGTGTGGAATCTGTAGGGCACCTGCCGGGAACATGTGGAGTCTATAGGGCACCTGCCGGGGAACCTGTGGAATCTATAGGGCACCTGCCGGGGACGTGCGGAATCTATAAGGGACCTGCTGGGAACATGCGGAGTCTATAGGGCACCTGCCGGGGACATGCGGAATCTATAGGGCACCTGCCGGGGACATGCGGAATCTATAGGGCACCTGCGGAATCTATAGGGCACCTGCCGGGGACGTGCGGAATCTATAGGGCGCCTGCCGGGGGACCTGTGGAATCTATAGGGCGCCTGCCGGGGGACCTGTGGAATCTATAGGGCGCCTGCCGGGGGACCTGTGGAATCTATAGGGCGCCTGCCGGGGGACCTGTGGAATCTATTGGGCGCCTGCCGGGGGACCTGTGGAATCTATTGGGCGCCTGCCGGGGGACCTGTGGAATCTATTGGGCGCCTGCCGGGGGACCTGTGGAATCTATTGGGCGCCTGCCTGGGATGTGCGGAATCTATAGGGAACCTGCCGGGGATGTGCGGAATCTATAGGGAACCTGCCGGGGGACCTGTGGAATCTATAGGGCGCCTGCCGGGGACACGCGGAATCTATGGTCCATGATACGGAGATTTGATATGGAGAGCGGTATATTGTTTACTGGGACCTGTATAGTCTAAGGGTTATATGTAGGGTGTACATTATATATAGGGGATATATCATATATAGTATGTGTATATTACATGGCGTTTATATTTGTAGTTGTGTGCGCCCCGGGGGTTGGGGGGGCCTCGGGTTTAGTCTGTGGTGGTCGGACACTCGTTATCTGCGTCCTCCCGGTGACCTTGCTGCATTTTCAGGACGGTGACGATCCGGAAAGTATTTTATCAGGAATGTGTGAGATTGCTGGGCGCAGCTCTTAATATGGGCAGCCTGAGCTTGTGGCCCCGGCGTTATCAGGAGGGCAGGGCCCCACACCGCCACACGTTACTGTCACTTCAGCCGCAGAGATAGCAGAGATGCCCCCCCGGATCCTAGAACCCTCAGCTCTCTCCTCTGCTGCATAAACCGCTCAGACACCGGGGTGAGCGCCCGTGGTAGTTGGCATATGTTCCTGGCCTCATTGCTGCTCTTCAGTAAGTGCTACTCTCTATCTGTCCCCAGGAAAGCTGGGTAACAACAAGTGTGGCTCCTACACCAACACTGCGATTTCTAAAATATCACCTGTATAACTATGCACAAGCGGGGTGAGGAGGCCGAAGAACGGAAGCTTTGTGATTTTATACCATACTAAGCTTCAGTAAAATCTTACCGCTGCTCCTGTGCCGCTGCTTCTCGGATTCACCGCCACTCCGGCACAGGACCTAGTGCGAACCTGGGAAGCAGCGGCACAGGAGCAGGGAGCAAACCTGGGAAGCGGCGGCACAGGAGCAGGGGGCGAACCTGGTAGGCAGCGGCACAGGAGCGGGGGGGTGAACCTTGGAAGCAGCGGCACAGGAGCGGGAGGCGAACCTGGGAAGCAGCGGCACAGGAGTAGGGGGTAAACCTGGGAAGCAGCGGCACAGGAGCGGGGGGCGAACCTGGGAAGCAGCGGCACAGGAGCGGGAGGTGAACCTGGGAAGCAGCGGCACAGGAGCGGGAGGCGAACCTGGGAAGCAGCGGCACAGGAGTAGGGGGTAAACCTGGGAAGCAGCGGCACAGGAGCGGGAGGCGAACCTGGGAAGCAGCGGCACAGGAGTAGGGGGTAAACCTGGGAAGCAGCGGCACAGGAGCGGGGGGCGAACCTGGGAAGCAGCGGCACAGGAGCGGGAGGTGAACCTGGGAAGCAGCGGCACAGGAGCGGGAGGCGAACCTGGGAAGCAGCGGCACAGGAGTAGGGGGTAAACCTGGGAAGCAGCGGCACAGGAGCGGGAGGTGAACCTGGGAAGCAGCGGCACAGGACCTGGAGCGAACCTGAGAAGCAGCGGCACAGGATCTCGGGGGAAACCTCGGAAGCAGCGGCACAGGACCTGGAGCGAACCTGGGAATCAGCGGCACAGGAGCGGGAGGCGAACCTGGGAAGCAGCCGCACAGGAGCAGGGGGCGAACCTGGGAAGCAGCGGCACAAGAGCAGGGGGCGAACCTGGGAAGCAGCGGCACAGGAGCAGGGAGTGAACCTGGGAAGCAGCGGCACAGGAGCAGGGGTGAACCTGGAAAGCAGCGGCACAGGAGCAGGGGGTGAACCTGGAAGCAGCGGCACAGGAGCGGGAGGCGAACCTGGGAAGCAGCGGCACAGGAGCGGGGGGCAAACCTGGGAAGCAGCGGCACAGGACCTTGAGCGAACCTGAGAAGCAGCGGCACAGGAGCAGGGGGCGAACCTGGGAAGCAGCGGCACAGGAGCAGGGGGTGAACCTGGGAAGCAGCAGAACAGGAGCAGGGGGCGAATGTGGGAAGCAGCAGCACAGGATTGATAAGGTGATTATTAGTTTATTTTGCATCCTTCAGGGGTCAGAGAAGTTTTTAATCCGGTGAACGTCCAATGATGGAGCTTTTATACACATGGCTCTGCTCTTTTCCCATATTCATATAGATGACATTAAGAGTCTCCTGTTGCATCGGCCACACGACCTGCTCCAGGGCTCTGCGCAGTCATCCAGGGTAATGACCCCCCGGCTTTCCAGTGAAGCTCAGGTTGCCGCCTTCTGAGAGCGGCCGCCACTTCCCTCTCTTCCTGCGGGTGAATCTGCACAGAACACATGGCAGCGGGACATCAATCACACCGGTTCTTCCAGTTCCTGCGGTCGGTCGCTGCATTGAATGAATACTTCCCACTTCCCCTGTGGGTCCCGGGGCGAGGCAGGTGACTGCAGACTTCATGCCCTCCCTGCACCCCCTGCTTTGTCATCCAGTCGGTCTCCCAGCCGTACGCTCCTGTAATTACTCGTCAGATGGTTCCATGACCTTCAGTAAGTTATGTCTGGTTCTGGGAAAGCTGGGTGACAACAATATGGCCCCAGATTATACGGTGATACAGTTTGTTGTGTGGAGCCCCCCAGTGTGTTGTGCAGAGCCATTCGGCCACCCAGTTTGTTGTGCAGAGCCTTGGAGCCCACACCCCCCCAGTGTGTTGTGCAGACCCCTGGAGCCCCCCCAGTATGTTGTGCAGAGCCTTGGAGCCCCCCAGTATGTTGTGCAGAGCCTTGGAGCCCCCCAGTATGTTTTGCAGAGCCATGCAGCCCCCCAGTTTGTTGTGCAGAGCCCTGGAGCCCCCCAGGTGGTTGTGCAGAGCCCTCCAGTATGTTGTGCAGAGCCTTGGAGCCCCCCCCCCCCAGTGTGTTGTGCAGAGCCCTGGAGCCCCCCAGTATGTTGTGCAGAGCCCTGGAGCCCCCCAGTATGTTGTGCAGAGCCCTGGAGCCCCCCAGTATGTTGTGCAGGGTCCTGGAGCCCCCCAGTATGTTGTGCAGGGCCATGCAGCCCCCCAGTATGTTGTGCAGGGCCATGCAGCCCCCCAGTATGTTGTGCAGGGCCATGCAGCCCCCCAGTACGTTGTGCAGGGCCATGCAGCCCCCCAGTACGTTGTGCAGGGCCATGCAGCCCCCAGCACGTTGTAGCAGGGCCATGCAGCCCCCAGCACGTTGTGCAGGGCCATGCAGCCCCCAGTACGTTGTGCAGGGCCATGCAGCCCCCAGTACGCTGTGCAGGGCCATGCAGCCCCCAGCACGCTGTGCAGGGCCATGCAGCCCCCCAGTACGTTGTGCAGGGCCATGCAGCCCCCCAGTACGTTGTGCAGGGCCATGCAGCCCCCCAGTACGTTGTGCAGGGCCATGCAGCCCCCCAGTACGTTGTGCAGGGCCATGCAGCCCCCCAGTACGTTGTGCAGGGCCATGCAGCCCCCAGCACGTTGTGCAGGGCCATGCAGCCCCCAGCACGCTTGTGCAGGGCCATGCAGCCCCCAGCACGCTGTGCAGGGCCATGCAGCCCCCAGCACGCTGTGCAGGGCCATGCAGCCCCCCAGTACGTTGTGCAGGGCCATGCAGCCCCCCAGTACGTTGTGCAGGGCCATGCAGCCCCCCAGTACGTTGTGCAGGGCCATGCAGCCCCCCAGTACGTTGTGCAGAGCCCTGCAGTGTGTGGTTAATGTGTTTGTCCGCAGGGTATGACATTTCCTTGAGGGTGGGGGGGACAATTATGCTTTTAATGGGGGATTAGCGCTAAATTGTGAGCGTCAAATCCTGGCTGTGAGTGAATCATCTGTGAGAAGTATGAATCCACCCACGATACCTGGAGGCGCCGGAAGAAGAAGATATACATCTGCGCTGAAGATTCATGTCCTAGAAAAGCCATTATCCGTGTGACCCTCACCTGCACTGACCCATAGAGCTCACAGTCACTGCATGTACGCACTTATCCCCTGTTGCTCCACGCGCGTCGGCTCGGCCGTTGCTCCACAGAAGGAGTTTTGATGGCAGCAGCCCTCAGGTAGATGTCTGTGGTTCTTATTGTTGCCTGAGCTTCTTGCTGCAGTGTGACCCCTGCCCCCGCAGACACGTCCCCTCCTCAGATACAAGCTGGGACCTGCCGTCACTTCCATTGTCTCTGCAGCATTGTCTCCGTGTACAAGCCATTGTGCAGATGAAATGAGCGGCAGCGTGACTCTGCTGACCTGCGGCTGAGCCCTGCATTGTCTGCACTCGTCTTCACGTCTTTGAGGACGATGCGTCTGTGAGTGCAGAGTCTGGATGAGGGGCGGTCGCAGACCCTCAAGGTCAGATCACTGGGGTCCCTGACTACAGAGAAGATAATGTTCCACCTGCAGCCTGCATCTTCCGGATCTGAGAGCAGCAGTCTGCAGCATTGGCGATAAGTTGTGCAGCTGGCAGCAGCCGGGGAGGGGGCTCTTGCTCGGTCTTTAGCAGACAGCATTGTGTGTGCTCATGTCACCTCTGTTCCTGCATGTCTCCTGCTGGGTGTCCCGGGAATTTTGTGATGTCACCTGGGTGTTGGCTGTTGCTGGTGACACCATGAAGCGCTGTCTGCAGCCTGATTGCTGAGAGTAGACACTGCACGGAGCCGCAGCCACAATTCTGCTATAGAAGCATGACTTCAGCGTGGATCTAGAGCGGAGACCATGAGGAAGCCTGTTTATTCCAGCACACTTCCCCATGAAGGATATTCCATATACCGGGTGTCATACAGGTGTGTGTTCCTCTATATCCCGTCTACCAGGTGTCATACAGGTGTGTGTTCCTCTATCTACCGTCTACCAGGTGTCCTACAGGTGTGTGCCCCTCTATATCCCGTCTACCAGGTGTCATACAGGTTTGTGTTCCTCTATCTACCGTCTACCAGGTGTCCTACAGGTGTGTGCCCCTCTATATCCCGTCTATCAGGTGTCGTACAGGTGTGTGCTCCTCTATATCCCGTCTACCAGGTGTCATACAGGTGTGTGCCCCTCTATATCCCGTCTATCAGGTGTCGTACAGGTGTGTGCCCCTCTATATCCCGTCTGCCAGGTGTCGTACAGGTGTGTGCTCCTCTATATCCCGTCTACCAGGTGTCGTACAGGTGTGTGCCCCTCTATATCCCGTCTACCAGGTGTCGTACAGGTGTGTGCCCCTCTATATCCCGTCTACCAGGTGTCGTACAGGTGTGTGCCCCTCTATATCCCGTCTACCAGATGTGTGCCCCTCTATATCCCGTCTACCAGGTGTCCTACAGGTGTGTGCTCCTCTATATCCCGTCTACCAGGTGTCATACAGGTGTGTGCCCCTCTATATCCTGTCTATCAGGTGTCGTACAGGTGTGTGCCCCTCTATATCCCGTCTGCCAGGTGTCGTACAGGTGTGTGCTCCTCTATATCCCGTCTACCAGGTGTCATACAGGTGTGTGCCCCTCTATATCTCGTCTATCAGGTGTCGTACAGGTGTGTGCCCCTCTATATCCCGTCTGCCAGGTGTCGTACAGGTGTGTGCCCCTCTATATACCGTCTACCAGGTGTCGTACAGGTGTGTGCCCCTCTATATCCCGTCTACCAGGTGTGTGCCCCTCTATATCCTGTCTACCAGGTGTCCTACAGGTGTGTGTTGCTTTATATCCCGTATACCAGGTGTCGTACAGGTGTGTTCCTCTATATCCTGTATACCAGGTGTCGTACAGGTGTGTGTTCCTCTATATCCCATATTCCAGGTGTCCTACAGGTGTGTGTTCCTCTATATCCTTTATACCAGGCGTCCTACAGGTGTGTGCCTCTCTATATACCATCTACCAGGTGTCCTACAGTTGTGTGCCCCTCTATATCCCATATACCAGGTGTCGTACAGATGTGTGCCCCTCTATATCTCGTCTACCAGGTGTCATACAGGTGTGTGTGCCCCATTCTATATCCCGAGTTATCCTCTATATCCCGTATACCAGGTGTGTGCCCCTCTATATTCCATGTAGCAGGTGTCCTACAGATGTGTGCCCCTCTATATCCCGTATACGATATACCAGGTGTCGTACAGATGTATGCCCCTCTTTATCCTGTTTACCAGGTGTCATACAGGTGTGTTTCCTTCTATATTGCTTGTGCCAGGTGCCATACAGGTGTGTGTGCCCCTCTATATGCTGTGTACCTCTCTATGTCCCGTATACCAGGTGTCGTACAGGTGTGTGTCACTCTCTCGTATACCAAGTGTCGTACAGGTGCCTCTTTATATCCTGTGTACCAGGTGTCATATAGCTGCCCCTGTCGTACAGGTGTGTGTGTGTCTGTGTACCAGGTATATAGGTGGGTGCCCCTTTATATCCCCTGTACCAGGTGTCATACAGGTGTGTTTCCTTCTATATTGCTTGTGCCAGGTGCCATACAGGTGTGTGTGCCCCTCTATATGCTGTGTACCTCTCTATGTGCCATGTACCAAGTGTCGTACAGGTGCCCCTTTATATCCCGAGTACCAGGTGTTGTACAGGTGCCCCTTTATATCCCGTGTACCAGGTGTCGTACAGGTGCCCCTTTATATCCCGTGTACCAGGTGTCGTACAGGTGCCCCTTTATATCCCGTGTACCAGGTGTCATACAGGTGCCTCTTATATCCCGTGTACCAGGTGTTGTACAGCTGCCCCTCTATATCCCCTGTACCAGGTGTCGTACAGGTGTGTGTGTCTGTGTACCAGGTATATAGGTGTGTGCCCCTCTATATGCCATGTACCAGGTGTATAGGTGGGTGTCCCCCTTCCCCGTTCTGTATCTTTTAGCTCCTTCCTGTGTGGCTGATTGTGGTGTTCTTCATAGTCCATACTGGGGGAGTGTGTGATGATGGGTGTACTCATAGGGGTTGCAGGTGGGACTCCTGGACCCGCGCTGTATGCATGGCTGCCACCTGTGCAGTGTGCTCGGTACTCAGTTTCTGCAAAGTGATGATGGTGTCAGAGATGTGACACGCCTTGGAATGTGAACATAACCGAGAGAGGGACAAGCAGCATTCCATCCATATTACTCACCCTACCTGGTTACTGATCAGACATACAGGCAGCGCCCGCTATCCCCGCCCATTACCACATTCTGATCATACTACGGTTTAGCGTTGCTCCTGCTGTAGATATTACCAGTTGTTAGGATGGCCGTCACACCTGTCTGAGAACCCCCATATCTGTCACACCTGTATACACCTGTCTGAGAACCCCCATATCTGTCACACCTGTATACACCTGTCTGAGAACCCCCATATCTGTTACACCTGGCTGAGAACCCCCATATCTGTCACACCTGTATAAACCTGACTGAGAACCCCCATATCTGTCACACCTGTATACACCTGTCTGAGAACCCCCATATCTGTCACACCTGTATACACCTGTCTGAGAACCCCCATATCTGTCACACCTGTATACACCTGTCTGAGAACCCCCATATCTGTCACACCTGTATACACCTGGCTGAGAACCCCCATATCTGTCACACCTGTATACACCTGGCTGAGAACCCCCATATCTGTCACACCTGTATACACCTGGCTGAGAACCCCCATATCTGTCACACCTGTATAAACCTGACTGAGAACCCCCATATCTGTCAAACCTGTATAAACCTGTCTGAGAACCCCCATATCTGTCACACCTGTATACACCTGGCTGAGAACCCCCATATCTGTCACACCTGTATACACCTGTCTGAGAACCCCCATATCTGTCACACCTGGCTGAGAACCCCCATATCTGTCACACCTGTATACACCTGTCTGAGAACCCCCATATCTCTCACACCTGTATACACCTGTCTGAGAACCCCCATATCTGTCACGCCTGTATACACCTGGCTGAGAACCCCCATATCTGTCACCTGTATACACCTGTTTGAGAACCCCCATATCTGTCACACCTGGCTGAGAACCCCCATATCTGTCACACCTGTATACACCTGGCTGAGAACCCCCATATCTGAGACGCCTGTATACACCTATCTGATAACTTCATATCCCTCAAACTGTATACATCTGTGTGATACCCCCGATATCTGTCATACCTGTGTACACCTGTCTGATAACGCCATATCTCTCACACCTGTATATACCTGTGTGATAGCCCCAATATCTATCATACCTGTATACATCTGTCAGATAACTCCATATCCCTCACACCTGTATCTATCACAACTGTGTACACATAACCAATCTGATACCCTTAATATCCATAGCAACTAGGAACTACCCTGCGGCTGCATGATTGCCATGAACAACAGCTCCACTGTTCCGGTGCACCTGCTTTGTATCTAGTGTTCTGACTAGTTTTAGCATCTCTGTTTGCTGTCAGTGAATAGACGCAGTATTGTTTAGAGGCCATGCACACAGCTGTATTACGGTTCTGTATAAATTCTGAGTTGTACAAACTGTAATACACTGTGCAGTCCTGAGCCTAAGCACCCCTCCTTACACAGCTGAAGGATTGTTACAGTGTATCTGAGTCGGGGTTTCAGACTGAGGCATTTTACCTTAGACTCCTACATTGAGACTGTGAGGGCAGGAGAGAGATCTGCTGTTGTGTTCAGCTCTCAGAGGATTGTGCAGACTGCACACAATTGTGGGGAACTCTCGGCATGAATGGGGAATTTTCCATTTATTGGCAGAAAGCAGAGGTTTTGGAAAAATTTCAGAACTTTGGTGCAGTGATGGAGACTAGCCCGTGAAGAGGCGCTGATGGAGTCCCGTGTTGGGGGTTACAGAGGAGGTTTGCACTGCCTCGCTGCAGGCGGGAGCTTGAATCTTTTTTGCGGTCTGAGGGGCCACTCCGTGGACATCTCGCTGGGGGGGGGGGTAGAGGTTCCTCTGGATAATCTCTCATTAACCTAAATGAGGCGCTGACATGCAGTTAATTTATTTTTAATGCACCTTGTGCTGGAGCGCCGGCGGCCGAGCTCTAATGTGCCGCCATGATTTATTGCTCGCCATTACCCTGATTTATGAAATCTATATCCCACCAGGAGTTCTGAGCCTCCGACATCTGCTGGCGGTAACGCTGCCTGTGTCCAGGAGGCCGCCAGGTGGCAGAGGAGTAAACACCACCCAGCACGTCTCCCAACAATGTTACATTGCATCACAGAATCATGCAGGCGCTGTACGGCGGTATTATATGGACGCTGTACGGCGGTACTATTTGGATGCTGTACGGCGGTACTATTTGGACGCTGTACGGCGGTACTATATGGACGCTGTACGGCGGTACTATTTGGACGCTGTACGGCGGTACTATTTGGACGCTGTACGGCGGTACTATTTGGACGCTGTACGGCGGTACTATTTGGACGCTGTACGGCGGTACTATTTGGACGCTGTACGGCGGTACTATTTGGACGCTGTACGGCGGTACTATTTGGACGCTGTACGGCGGTACTATTTGGACGCTGTACGGCGGTACTATTTGGACGCTGTACGGCGGTACTATTTGGACGCTGTACGGCGGTACTATTTGGACGCTGTACGGCGGTACTATTTGGACGCTGTACGGCGGTACTATTTGGACGCTGTACGGCGGTACTATTTGGACGCTGTACGGCGGTACTATTTGGACGCTGTACGGCGGTACTATTTGGACAGTATGTGGTAGAGTTCTGTGGACAGTATGTGGTAGAGTTCTGTGGACAGTATGTGGTAGAGTTCTGTGGACAGTATGTGGTAGTATTATTTGGACAGTATGTGGTAGTATCATGTGGATGCTGTATGGCAGTGTTATTTGGACAGTATGTGGTAGTATCATGTGGATGCTGTATGGCAGTGTTATTTGGACAGTACGTGGTAGTATCATGTGGATGCTGTATGGCAGTGTTATTTGGACAGTACGTGGTAGTATCATGTGGATGCTGTATGGCAGTGTTATTTGGACAGTACGTGGTAGTATCATGTGGATGCTGTATGGCAGTGTTATTTGGACAGTGCGTGGTAGTATCATGTGGATGCTGTATGGCAGTGTTATTTGGACAGTACGTGGTAGTATCATGTGGATGCTGTATGGCAGTGTTATTTGGACAGTACGTGGTAGTATCATGTGGATGCTGTATGGCAGTGTTATTTGGACAGATGCGTGGTAGTATCATGTGGATGCTGTATGGCAGTGTTATTTGGACAGTACGTGGTAGTATCATGTGGATGCTGTATGGCAGTGTTATTTGGACAGTACGTGGTAGTATCATGTGGATGCTGTATGGCAGTGTTATTTGGACAGTACGTGGTAGTATCATGTGGATGCTGTATGGCAGCAGTTGCACTCGGTACTGCATCTGAACGAGCCTGTTTAGTGTCTGCAGGTCAGACGCTGATCTCTGTTCCTTCATGGGGGGGGGGGGGGTTCACATACTTCCTAGTTTTCCTCTCAGCATGTAACGTCATTGGACGTATTGACTTCCCTCTGTTTGGCTGTGACGCTGCCGGGAATGTCCCCTACGCTCTTTGTAGTGACCGAATAAACTGAGGACGGTCCTCAATACACAACTCACAGCCAGAACTGCAGCCACATCTGATACTCCCCTCACTCTCCTGTCATGGTCGCCGTTGACTACGTGACGTCTCTGGGGAATCCGCTTTTCCTTAACAAAAATCGTCATTTACATTTAGATTGAGAAGCCGCAGCAATGGCGTCCGTTACATAGCCACGACGTGATGGAGCGTTATAAGAGGAGCGGCTGATATCAGTCACATATGATGTACTGTCTCTGGAGGTTATATCAGTGCTGAAGCGTTATAGGAGGAGCGGCTGATATCAGTCACATGTGATGTAATGTCCCTGGAGGTTATATCAGTGCTGGAGCGTTATAAGAGGAGCGGCTGATATCAGTCACATGTGATGTAATGTCCCTGGAGGTTATATCAGTGCTGGAGTGTTATAAGAGGAGCGGCTGATATCAGTCACATATGATGTAATGTCTCCGGGGGTTATATCAGTGCTGGAGCGTTATAAGAGGAGCAGTGATATCAGTCACATATAATGTAATGTCTGGAGGTTATATCAGTACTGGAGCGTTATAAGAGGAGAGGCTGATATCAGTCACATATGATGTAATGTCTCCGGGGGTTATATCAGCGCTGGAGCGTTATAAGAAGAGCGGCTGATATCAGTCACATATGATGTAATGTCTCTGGAGGTTATATCAGCGCTGGAGCGTTATAAGAGGAGCGGCTGATTTCAGTCACATATGATGTAATGTCTTTGGAGGTTATATCAGTGCTGGAGCGTTATAAGAGGAGCGGCTGATATCAGTCACATATGATGTAATGTCCCTGGAGGTTATATCAGCGCTGGAACGTTATAAGAGGAGCGGCTGATATCAGTCACATATGATGTAATGTCCCTGGAGGTTATATCAGCGCTGGAACGTTATAAGAGGAGCGGCTGATATCAGTCACATGTGATGTAATGTCTCTGGAGGTTATATCAGCTCTGGAGCGTTATAAGAGGAGCGGCTGATATCAGTCACATGTGATGTAATGTCTCTGGAGGTTATATCAGCGCTGGAGCGTTATAAGAGGAGCGGCTGATATCAGTCACATATGATGTAATGTCTCTGGAGGTTATATCAGCGCTGGAGCGTTATAAGAGGAGCGGCTGATATCAGTCACATGTGATGTAATGTCTCCGGGGGTTATATCAGCGCTGGAGCGTTATAAGAGGAGCGGCTGATATCAGTCACATATGATGTAATGTCTCTGGAGGTTATATTAGCGCTGGAGCGTTATAAGAGGAGCGGCTGATATCAGTCACATGTGATGTAATGTCTCCGGGGGTTATATCAGCGCTGGAGCGTTATAAGAGGAGCGGCTGATATCAGTCACATATGATGTAATGTCTCTGGAGGTTATATCAGTACTGGAGCGTTATAAGAGGAGCGGCTGATATCAGTCACATATGATGTAATGTCTCTGGAGGTTATATCAGTGCTGGAGCGTTATAAGAGGAGCGGCTGATATCAGTCACATGTGATGTAATGTCTCTGGAGGGTATATCAGCTCTGGAGCGTTATAAGAGGAGCGGCTGATATCAGTCACATATGATGTAATGTCTCTGGAGGTTATATCAGCGCTGGAGCATTATAAGAGGAGCGGCTGATATCAGTCACATATGATGTAATTTCTCTGGGGGTTATATCAGCGCTAGAGCGTTAATAGGATCGTTCACCTGTTAATTTCCTTCTATCTGTGTCCCAGGAGCAATCATTATAAATCAGTCATTGCCTCCTTATTCCCGACGTCTCGGTTGATCTGTAGTTTATAGTTACCAAGGCAACTGCTCAGAGCGCATATGTGTGATTAATATTCCCATGTTCCATCTGGCATATTACACGGAGGAGGGAAGTATACAGGGGTCCTGTAGAAAGCTGGTCCTGCTCTCACAGCTGAGGGTTTGTTACAGTTCTGTGAAATCTCTGATACATTGTAACAAAATAAAGAGGGAAGAACTTTGTCTAGACTGGATACAAGTGTAGCAGACACTGAGCTGTGACCAGATCTCCCGGTTCTCCCTGTAGATGATTTCTGTGGGGTTCAGTCTGTGACTTCGGCTCTTGGTTCCTCTTGTAGATGATTTCTGTGGGGTTCAGTCTGTGACCTCAGTTCTTGGCTCCTCCTGTAGATGATTTCTGTGGGGTTCAGTCTGGGACTTCGGCTCTTGGTTCCTCCTGTAGATGATTTCTGTGGGGTTCAGTTTGTGACCTCGGCTCTTGGTTCCTCCTGTAGATGATTTCTGTGGGGTTCAGTCTGCTACCTCGGCTCTTGGTTCTTCCTGTAGATGATTATTGTGGGGTTCAGTCTGTGACCTCTGCTCTTGGCTCCTCTCATAGATGATTTCTGTGGGGTTCAGTCTGTGACCTCTGTTCTTGGCTCCTCCTGTAGATGATTTCTGTGGGGTTCAGTCTGCTACCTCTGCTCTTGGCTCCTCCTGTAGATGATTTATGTGGGGTTCAGTCTGTGACCTCTGCTCTTGGTTCCTCCTGTAGATGATTTCTGTGGGGTTCAGTCTGTGACCTCTGCTCTTGGTTCCTCCTGTAGATGATTTCTGTGGGGTTCAGTCTGCTACCTCGGCTCTTGGTTCCTCCTGTAGATGTTTTCTGTGGGGTTCAGTCTGTGACCTCGGCTCTTGGTTCTTCCTGTAGATGATTTCTGTGGGGTTCAGTCTGTGACCTCGGCTCTTGGTTCCTCCTGTAGATGATTTCTGTGGGGTTCAGTCTGTGACCTTGGCTCTTGGTTCTTCCTGTAGATGATTTCTGTGGGGTTCAGTCTGTGACCTCGGCTCTTGGTTCCTCCTGTAGATGATTTCTGTGGGGTTCAGTCTGTGACCTTGGCTCTTGGCTCTTCCTGTAGATGATTTCTGTGGGGTTCAGTCTCAGCGGTCTGTGTCTCTGGTCACATCTCAGGTTCTGGGCTGAATATTATATTATTATTATTATCCCTTTATGTTATTATGACTGATGTTATTCCTCTGTATTACCTGGATGTTACATTGTTGTCGCTGTGTATAATATTACCGCCATATATTCTGTCATTATTTGGTCTGACTTCTCTTTTCTCCTCTGCAGTCACAACCAGCGGGCGACATCGTTCAGACACCCGGTGACGGGCGAGATTTCCCCGGAGAATGCAGAGTTTGACCTCCGTGGAGAGTAGGTGTCTTCTTCTCCTCTGGGTGGTGGTTGTGGCGTCTCCGTCTTTGCGCTTTTTTTTCTGTTGTCCGATTTTTGACTTTTTTGTGATGTAACATCGTAACTGTGACCGCAGCTCTGGATGTGGCTGGAGTGTAAAGTATGAAGCAGCAGCAGGTTTGACAGTGTTAGCAGCTTGTAAATGTGAACTGTACCATATATTCAGCCGCTTCACGTCCTCCCCCGAAGATTCATTACCTGGGAGCCTGGTGACCGCTGCCGGCTCGGGGTTCCTGCTCACGCGGTCGGCCCTGTTCACACTGTTCTTTTGGCAGAACGCGTATAATGGAATCACTTAACTTTTGCTGCCGGCTCGGGCGGCAAGCGATGTGGGCGGCAGGTTACAGCAGCCGCTTCTTCTAGTAATTACTGCCCCTGGGGAGAAGCCTCGTTCTTCCGCTGTGCCCGTTACTATGGTTACTGTAGACACAATAACATGTGGAGATCTGCTCCGTACCACCCTGAGGGGGCGCCATTATCCATGTGCCCGCCTTTGTCATCATAGAAATAACATTTGCATCTCCTGCAGAGCTGACACTCTAATCCTCCGCACATCTGTAACCAGAGGAGACACGCGGGATACAGGATCCGACAAAGCCATTGATGAAAATGTCGCCAGCGTCATGCGCCCTGCTTGGAAAACCGGAGGCTGAGCTACAGATGGGAGATGGCGCCGCACAAGTCAACGTTTCCTCTGCACCCATCGCGGCCAGATTTACCCCAACGGAGCACATCTCGGTGCCCTCTCGGAAATTGCCCTCTCTAGGGCACACCTTGGTGCCCTCTCTGTGGCCGATCTCGGGGCCCTCTCTGCAGTCGCCCTCTCTGGGGCCGATCTCGGGGCCCTCTCTGGGGCCGATCTTGGTGCAGTTGCCCTCTCTGGGGCAGATCTCTCCGCAGTCGCCCTCTCTGGGGCAGATCTCTCCGCAGTCGCCCTCTCTGGAGCACATCTCGGTACCCCTTGCTAAAAATGCCCTCTCTTGGGCAGACCTTGGTGACCTCTCTGCAGTCGCCCTCTCTGGGGCAGATCTTGCCGCAGTTTCACTCTCTGGGCTGATCTCAGGGCCCTCGCTGCAGTCGCCCTCTCTGGGACAGATCTCGGGGCCATTGCTGCAGTCGCCCTCTCTGGGGCAGATCTCGGGGCCCTCGCTACAGTCTCCCTCTCTGTGGTAGATATTGGTGCCCTCGCTGCAGTTGCCCTCTCTGGGGCAGATCTCAATGCCCTCTCTGGAGCAGATCTTGCTGCTGTTTCCCTCTCTGGGGCAGATCTTGGTGCCCTCGCTGCTGTCGCCCTCTCTGAGGAAGATCTCGGGCCCTCTCTGCTGTTGCTCTCTCTGGGGCAGAGCTCTGTGCCTTCGCTGCAGTTGCCCTCTCTGGGGCAGATCTCGCTGCATTTGCCATCTCTGGGGCAGATCTCGCTGCAGTCGCCCTCTCTGGGGCAGATCTCGCTGCAGTCGCCCTCTCTGGGGCAGATCTCGCTGCAGTCGCCCTCTCTGGGGCAGATCTCGCTGCAGTCGCCCTCTCTGGGGCAGATCTCGCTGCAGTCGCCCTCTCTGGGGCAGATCTCGCTGCAGTCGCCCTCTCTGGGGCAGATCTCGCTGCAGTCGCCCTCTCTGGGGCAGATCTCGCTGCAGTCGCCCTCTCTGGGGCAGATCTCGCTGCAGTCGCCCTCTCTGGGGCAGATCTCGCTGCAGTCGCCCTCTCTGGGGCAGATCTCGCTGCAGTCGCCCTCTCTGGGGCAGATCTCGCTGCAGTCGCCTCTCTGGGGCAGATCTCGCTGCAGTCGCCCTCTCTGGGGCAGATCTCGCTGCAGTCGCCCTCTCTGGGGCAGATCTCGCTGCAGTCGCCCTCTCTGGGGCAGATCTCGCTGCAGTCGCCCTCTCTGGGGCAGATCTCGCTGCAGTCGCCCTCTCTGGGGCAGATCTCGCTGCAGTCGCCCTCTCTGGGGCAGATCTCGCTGCAGTCGCCTCTCTGGGGCAGATCTCGCTGCAGTCGCCTCTCTGGGGCAGATCTCGCTGCAGTCGCCCTCTCTGGGGCAGATCTCGCTGCAGTCGCCTCTCTGGGGCAGATCTCGCTGCAGTCGCCCTCTCTGGGGCAGATCTCGCTGCAGTCGCCCTCTCTGGGGCAGATCTCGCTGCAGTCGCCTCTCTGGGGCAGATCTCGCTGCAGTCGCCCTCTCTGGGGCAGATCTCGCTGCAGTCGCCTCTCTGGGGCAGATCTCGCTGCAGTCGCCCTCTCTGGGGCAGATCTCGCTGCAGTCGCCCTCTCTGGGGCAGATCTCGCTGCAGTCGCCCTCTCTGGGGCAGATCTCGCTGCAGTCGCCCTCTCTGGGGCAGATCTCGCTGCAGTCGCCCTCTCTGGGGCAGATCTCGCTGCAGTCGCCCTCTCTGGGGCAGATCTCGCTGCAGTCGCCTCTCTGGGGCAGATCTCGCTGCAGTCGCCCTCTCTGGGGCAGATCTCGCTGCAGTCGCCTCTCTGGGGCAGATCTCGCTGCAGTCGCCCTCTCTGGGGCAGATCTCGCTGCAGTCGCCTCTCTGGGGCAGATCTCGCTGCAGTCGCCTCTCTGGGGCAGATCTCGCTGCAGTCGCCCTCTCTGGGGCAGATCTCGCTGCAGTCGCCTCTCTGGGGCAGATCTCGCTGCAGTCGCCCTCTCTGGGGCAGATCTCGCTGCAGTCGCCCTCTCTGGGGCAGATCTCGCTGCAGTCGCCCTCTCTGGGGCAGATCTCGCTGCAGTCGCCCTCTCTGGGGCAGATCTCGCTGCAGTCGCCCTCTCTGGGGCAGATCTCGCTGCAGTCGCCCTCTCTGGGGCAGATCTCGCTGCAGTCGCCCTCTCTGGGGCAGATCTCGATGCCCTCGCTGCAGTACCTTCACCATCTCTTGGCCTGGGCAGCGCACAGTGCCTTCACTGCAGTCCTCCGGTTTGAGCAGCGCACAGTGCCTTCACTGCAGTCCTCCGGTTTGAGCAGCGCACAGTGCCTTCACTGCAGTCCTCCGGTTTGAGCAGCGCACAGTGCCTTCACTGCAGTCCTCCGGTTTGAGCAGCGCACAGTGCCTTCACTGCAGTCATTCACCCAGGGCAGAGCAGCTCCAGCGATAGATGAGGACAGGTGACTGCGCGATCTGGCTCTGCTGCATCGTCCTCACACTAAATCATTGTCTTCCCCAGGGACAGCTCCATCATGTCTCCTCAGCAGATAAACCAAAGACCCTACAGCATGGTGAGCGAAGGGTCCACGGCTGTGACTACGTCCACTGCAGAGTCCAGGCCCCCCCCTAAGGTAAGTGCCAACTGCATGTGTGTAGCCAGGGGGTTCATGATTCTGCCTCTCGCATTCTGCACAAGGAACTGGCATCTGCGGGAGGGGAAGGGTTAACTTTAGAAGTTTGTGGCAGCGGCAGAAGTCAACTGCAGGCAGGGACCGAGGAGCCAAGGTCAAGGCAAGAACCTATAGAAGCCCCATCATCATGTGGACTGTAGGACAGAACTTATAGAACCCCCCCCCCCCCCCATCATCATGTGGACTGTAGGACAGAACTTATAGAACCACCCCCATTATCATGTGGACTGTAGGACAGAACTTATAGAACCCCCCCCCCCCCCACTATCATGTGGACTGTAGGGCAGAACTTATAGAACCCCCCACCCCCCCCCCCATTATCATGTGGACTGTAGGACAGAACTTATCCCCCCTCCTAAACCCATTATCATTTGGACTGTAGGACAGAACTTATAGGACCCCCCCATTATCATGTGGACTGTAGAGCAGAACCTATAGGACCCCCCATTATCATGTGGACAGTAGGGCAGAACCTATAGGACCCCCCACCTAAACCCATTATCATTTGGACTGTAGGGCAGAACCTATAGGACCCCCCATTATCATGTGGACTGTAGGACAGAACCTATAGGAACCCCCCCATTATAATGTGGACTGTAGGGCAGAACCTATAGGACCCCCCTCCTAAACCCATTATCATTTGGACTGTAGGACAGAACCTATAGGAACCCCCCCCCCCCATTATCATATGGACTGTAGGACAGAACCTATAGGAACCCCCCCTCCCCCCCTCCATTATCATGTGGACTGTAGGGCAGAACCTATAGGACCCCCAATCCCATTATCCTGTGGACTGGGGGGCAGCTGTGACATGTGAAGCCCTCAGGCTGCAGTGCGGTTACTGAAGAGCGTACCGGAGAGCGTGACCGCTGCGTCCCACCGGGGAAACGGCCGCCTCATTGTTTACACCGACAGCTGCTGCAGGGAATCCCAATCAGACCTGCCCCCTCCCCGACTGTCCGGTGCTGAGCGCCCCCCTCCTCCAGCCTCGCACCAAACTAAGGGGATTTGCAATGCAAATGATGAGTACGGAACAATGTGTCTGCAAGAAATCCGGGGGAAGTGGTGGCCAACCAGTGCAGTCAAATATATATATACACTATGTGCGGGAACATACTATATCCATATATCCACAGAAGATACTGTATAGCCACACTGTACATATATCATATCCACAGAAGATACTGTATAGACACACTGTACATACACCATATCCACAGAAGATACTATATAGACACACGGCACATACACCTTATCCACAGAAGATACTGTATATACATACGGCACATACACCATATCCACAGAAGATACTATATAGACACACGGCATATACACCATATCCACAGATGATACTATATAGACACACAGCACATACAACATATCCACAGAAGATACTGTATAGACATACGGCACATACACCATATCCACAGAAGATACTGTATAGACACACGGCACATACACCATATCCACAGAAGATACTATATAGACACACGGCACATACACCATATCCACAGAAGATACTATATAGACATACGGCACATACACCATATCCACAGAAGATACTGTATATACATACGGCACATACACCATATCCACAGAAGATACTATATAGACACACGGCACATACACCATATCCACAGAAGATACTATATAGACACACGGCACATACACCATATCCACAGAAGATACTATATAGACATACGGCACATACACCATATCCACAGAAGATACTGTATATACATACGGCACATACACCATATCCACAGAAGATACTATGTAGACACACGGCACATACACCATGTCCACAGAAGATACTATATAGACACACGGCACATACACCATATCCACAGAAGATACTATATAGACACACGGCACATACACCATATCCACAGAAGATACTGTATATACATACGGCACATACACCATATCCACAGAAGATACTATGTAGACACACGGCACATACACCATGTCCACAGAAGATACTATATAGACACACGGCACATACACCATATCCACAGAATATGTTGTATACAAGGGCAGTTCGGGAACTCAAAGTGGCCGTGGAAACATTTGTAGAAGTGGCCCCATGTTGTAGGCGGGGCCAAACTTTGAGAAGGTGTGGCCAAGCCAAATATCCAGGTTTTTTGCGGGGCAATTTGTAGTTTTTAGTGATAGAATTTTGGAATGTATATGCTTTTCTGATCACATTTTATTCAGTTGTTTTTGGAAGATGAAGGGACAACAAAATGCGAATCTGCCATTTAGATTTTTTTTTTCCATTACAGCTTTATATATGGAATAAATACGTTTATATTTTAATAGTTTGGGCAATTAGTGCGCAACAATGATCTTTACTTTTTGTTTATTTTCGTGTTTTTTTTTTTAAATGGGTAAGAGGGCTGATTTTAAATATTTATTTTTAAAAAGTTCCTAGACTTGAACATGAGAGAGTCTGATTGCTTCTCCCATAGACTGCAATGATTTACCATTGCATCCTATAAGATATTTACCGTGTTCTTACGGAGCCCCGTCACTGGCAGACCTCCATAGGAGCATCTCTGTGGCAGGTCTTGGAGTCTTCCAAAGGCCCGACGCTGCCAGAGCATCCAAACATGTCCGTTCGAGCTCCTGAAGCGCAGAGCCGCAGGGGAAAGATATCTCAGATGCCGTAGTCACAATTGACCACAGTATGTGAGGGGTTAAAGGTCCATGATAGTTGTGATTGCAGACAATGCCTCTGGGTATCTACTATGTAACGCAGCCGGCGGCTATGGCACCCGCTCAGCTTCTGAAAAATTCCTTCCATTGGTAACGGTGTACTCTGTAGCACACTAGTCAGTCTCCCATACAGAAGCTTGTACGTCTGATACAGTGTCACAATGCCAAAAGTGTTTGGGGATAGCCCAGGGATGACTCTGTATATGGAAATAGTCATATATGGAGTCAGCATAGGACTCCCAGAGTAGTGACTCTGAATATGGTGTCAGGCAGGGGACTCCCAGAGTAGTGACTCTGTATATGGTGTCAGGCAGGGGACTCCCAGAGTAGTGACTCTGTATATGGTGTCAGGCAGGGGACTCCCAGAGTAGTGACTCTGTATATGGTGTCAGGCAGGGGACTCCCAGAGTAGTGACTCTGTATATGGTGTCAGGCAGGGGACTCTCAGAGAAGTGACTCTGTATTTTGTGTTAGGCAGGGGACTCTCATAGACGTTATTCCATATATAGTGTCAGGCAGTTGGCATACAGATAAGTAACTCTGTATATGGTGTCAGGCAGGAGACTCCCAGAGAAGTGACTCTGTATTTTGTGTTAGGCAGGGGGCTCACAGAGAAGTGACTCTGTATATGGTGTCAGGCAGGGGACTCCCACAGCATTGATTCCATATATAGTGTCAGGCAGGGGACTCCCAGAGAAGTGACTCCATATAGTGTCAGGCAGGGGACTCTCAGAGAAGTGACTCTATATATGGTGTCAGGCAGGGGACGCCTAAGAAACGCAGGTAATGTGTGTTTGGCCACTTCAAACGAAAGACAATTAGCCGACCATGAAAATTCCTGGTAAGGTACATTGCCATTTTGCTCCTGACTGTATACACATGGTACATACACCATATCCATCGATGATACTGTATGCACAGGTGCTGGATATCCTCCTGTGGTAGTGGTCAATCAGAGGCTGGATATCTTCCTGTGGTGGCAGTCATACAGATGCTGGATATCCTCCTGTGGTTGTGGTCATACAGATGCTGGATATCCTCCTGTGGTAGCGGTCATACAGATGCTGGATATCCTCCTGTGGTAGCGGTCATACAGATGCTGGATATCCTCCTGTGGTGACGGTCATACAGATGCTGGATATCCTCCTGTGGTGACGGTCATACAGATGCTGGATATCCTCCTGTGGTGGCGGTCATACAGATGCTGGATATCCTCCTGTGGTGGTGGTCATACAGATGCTGGATATCCTCCTGTGGTGGCGGTCATACAGATGCTGGATATCCTCCTGTGGTAGTGGTCATACAGATGCTGGATATCCTCCTGTGGAGGCGGTCATACTGATGCTGGATCTCCTCCTGTGGTGGCGGTCATACAGATGCTGGATATCCTCCTGTGGTGGCGATCATACGGATGCTGGATATCCTCCTGTGGTGGCGATCATACGGATGCTGGATATCCTTCTGTGGTGGCGGTCATACGGATGCTGGATATCCTTCTGTGGTGGCGGTCATACGGATGCTGGATATCCTTCTGTGGTGGCGGTCATACAGATGCTGGATATCCTCCTGTGGTGGCGATCATACGGATGCTGGATATCCTTCTGTGGTGGCGGTCATACGGATGCTGGATATCCTTCTGTGGTGGCGGTCATACAGAGGCTGGATATCCTCCTGTGGTGGCGGTCATACAGATGTGTGTTGCTGCCATTATCTTCCTTTTACGCTTTTTGCGCTGATGTAGTTTCAGGCGTCTAAAACCGTGGGGAAGGCATACAGCTTCGGCAAGAGAGACCAATCTGTAAAGAGGAACCCGAGCATGCCGGTGCTGGCGCGGGGATGGCTGTACAAACAGGTGGGTGCAGCGCCAGTGGGGTCCGCAGCGTGGTATGGACATACATCACCACCATGTCCTTATGTCTCGCTGTGCCCCCTACAGGACAGTTCAGGGATGAAGATGTGGAAAAGGCGATGGTTCCTGCTCTCTGATCATTGTCTCTTCTACTATAAAGGTGAGATGATGGGGGGAGTAGTCTGTCACTAAGATATAATACAGCGTGTCGTATTCCTCATCCGCCCATGTCTCCCCCTATCAGACAGCAGGGAGGAGGCCGTTCTGGGCAGCATTCCCCTCCTGAGCTACGTCATCCGCCCCACGGGACCCGAGGATGGGACAAACCGCAAGTTCTCCTTTAAGGTACGGTGGTCTGTGTGTGAGGGGGGTGGCGCTGCCGCCTGTGAAAACCGTATGCACTGAACCCCTCCCCCCCAGTGTCGCAGCCAGTCAGATTTCTGCTTTTATGCTTAAACCTGAAAATCCACTGGGATCAGACCGCGAATCTGTTATGATCTGTGACACGTATCGTCCTTGTGGACAGTTCACCACGGCGCCATTTTTAATGGTAGCCCAGCAGATATCAGCGTGGAAGCCCTGCATGTCTGAGGCGACCAGTGCGGCCCTCGGATCTGGCGAGCGCTCAGCCGCAGGCTCGTTAATCACACAAGACTCGTTATGACCTCATTCATCACTAATTAACTTCCACATTCCTTCCATCGGATGCCAAACAATCTGTTCCTCATGAATCACCCCCCCCCCCCTCCACCATGATAAACACGTAATAATGAAAAAAGCAACTTCAGCCCAAAAGTCTTGCACCAAAACCTTGAACTTATGATGACCATGCAGCCGGTTGCTATTCTCCTCATGCATGGCAGCTCATGTACGGTAAGAGTCCTGTATGGTTCCAGACTGCGCAGTCATGGCGGCTCCTGTACGGTAAGAGTCCTGTATGGTTCCAGACTGCGCAGTCATGGCGGCTCATGTAAGGTAAGAGTCGTGTATGGTTCCGGACTGCGCAGCCAGGGCGGCTCATGTACGGTAAGAGTCCTGTATGGTTCCAGACTGCGCAGTCATGGCGGCTCATGTAGGGTAAGAGTCCTGTATGGTTCTAGACTGCGCAGTCATGGCAGCTCATGTACGGTAAGAGTCCTGTATGGTTCCAGACTGCGAAGTCATGGCGGCTCATGTATGGTAAGAGTCCTGTATGGTTCCAGACTGCGCAGTCATGGCGGCTCATGTACGGTAAGAGTCCTGTATGGTTCCGGACTGCGCAGTCAGGGCGGTTCAAGTATGGTAAGAGTCCTGTGTGGTTCCAGACTGCGCAGTCATGGCAGCTCATGTACGGTAAGAGTCCTGTGTGGTTCCAGATTGCGCAGTCATGGCGGCTCATGTACGGTAAGAGTCCTGTATGGTTCCAGACTGCACAGTCAAGGCAGCACATGTACGGTAAGAGTTCTGTATGGTTCCAGACTGCGCAGTCATGGCGGCTCATGTACGGTAAGAGTCCTGTATGGTTCCAAACTGCGCAGTCATGGCGGCTCAT
Organism: Bufotes viridis; assembly: GCA_033119425.1. Classification (NCBI taxonomy): domain Eukaryota; kingdom Metazoa; phylum Chordata; class Amphibia; order Anura; family Bufonidae; genus Bufotes; species Bufotes viridis. The sequence goes on along the minus strand of CM065598.1, from coordinate 8,793,825 downwards.
GTACGGTAAGAGTCCTGTATGGTTCCAGACTGCGCAGTCATGGCAGCTCATGTATGGTTCCAGACTGCGCAGTACTCAGACTCGATTTGTCTGTGCAGTGATTCCATCACCAGCCGATCCGATCGGGACGTGGCGGGATACATGTGGATTGTGTGTCGGCTGAGGAGAGGCTCAGATCCGCTAGATTTGCTGATCCCAGCAGCCGCACTCAATGCCTGTCACTTTGTGTTAGTGATGCGTCAGGCGCCCCCACTGCTGTCACCCTGCCGGGCCGGGGGTGGGCACGCTCAGTCTGCCCCGTCATTGTTCTCTGCAGTCAGTCACATCATTATGTGCAGCGATTTGTGTTATTGTGCGACAGCAGCCGGGGAGATGGTGAGAGTAGCTACAGTTCTCCTGTCCGCTGGGAGTTATGGACTTTTCGTCCGGTAAATGGATGTTAATATTGCTGTGTAATTAGGGGCCACGTTACCACGTGTGCCGCGACCACCAGGAGCGGCAGGTGACGTGGCACCTTTATGTTACAGGCCGTGCACTCTGGGATGCGGGCGTACATCCAGCAGACGGGGTCTCTCCGGGATCACCCCAGCATGAGGACCTACTACTTCAGTGCTGACACCCAGGAGGACATGAGCGGCTGGATCCGAGTGATGAACCAGGCAGCAGCGGTGCAGAGTGCCCCGGACAGCAGGAGGTAAGTCATCGAGCCATAGAGCATGACTCGTGACATATATTACAGAGAAGAAGCGTTGACGCCCCCTGACATGTGTCAGTCTTGACTGTAGTTTCGGCATTCTGTTCATGAAGGCACTCTCTCTCAGGTCACAATCCGCCTGTGATAAGGACTTCACCTCTGAGCACTGATTTATGGGGGGCTCCCTATAGTAGTTTCCATTCCTATTATTGCTGAGCCTGCAGCTCGCACCCCGGTGTTTATTACATCCGCCCCCTCCATGCTGACTGTGCCCTTCTCCAGACTCTTCAGCTTCTTGCTATTCGTCCTATTGACTGCGGAGTGTTAGTGCTGCTCGCTCGCAATCCCGCCGCCCAGTCAGGATGCTTTTCATAGATTGTCTGTCCAGGCGCTGGAAGCCCTGAGCTCAGCAGTAATGAAGCTCACAAGTGCTCGTCGCCTGCAGTCCCCGGCCGCCCGGATCCTCCTCGCCCGCACCATGTCACCCCAGATCTCTGCAGTGTGCTCCTGGCAGCGTCCTCACTCCTACTTTGCTGTTTCTTGCAGGGAGGTTGTGGACATGGAGTGGCCGGCGGCTCCGGTGAACGACCACACTGAATATGCAAAATCGGAAGGCATCCAGACGAGGAGCGGCTATCAGAAGGCGGAGGAGCCACGGCGAAACTCTGCGGAGGAGCGGCCGCACGCAGACCTGGGGGACAAGGGGCGCCACCAGGATGTGAGTGAGGCGGACAAGGAACGCCGGCGGAAAGGTGGGGACAAGGGGCAACCCCAGGATCTGACGGAGAGGGAGCGCTACCGGAGCGTGGGAGACCAGGAACGATCCCACGACACACGGACCCGCGAGAGCTACATCACCCACAAAAACACCTTAAATTCTAATGGAGGAAAGTTCACCCCCTCCCTCCTGTCCAATGGCCGCCCCTCCGCATTCACAGACTTTTCTAAGTCCTACAGGCCTCAAGTGTCACAAACGCCTCAACCCCAGATCATCGAGAGGAACGGGACCCTCCCGCCTTCTTTCCGAGTGAGCACTGGACCCCTGGAGCAAAACGGAACCGACACCTTCTCCAGACATGCACCCGCAAACCCTGAGAAACAAGTGCAGAGGAAAAGCATGATGGGCCAGGTGGAGCAGTGGGTAAAGGTCCAGAAGGGAGAAGGTAAAAGGTAAGAAAAAGTCCCTGCAAACGGGGGCTCTGTGCTGGTGTCTGGGGTGAAGACTGTATATAGTGGGGTGTAATCCCGGGGGGTCCAGTGCTGGTGTCCGGGGTGATGACTGTATATAGTGGGGTGTAATCCCGGGGGGCTCGGTGCCGTGTCCAGGGTGATGACCGTATATAGTGGGGTGTATTCCCGGGGGGCTTAGTGCCAATGTTGGAGGTGATGACCGTATATAGTGGGGTGTATTCCCGGGGGGCTCGGTGCCTGTGTCTGGGGTGATGACTGTATATAGTGGGGTGTAATCCCAGGGGGCTCGGTGCCTGTGTCTGGGGTGATGACTGTATATAGTGGGGTGTAATCCCGGGGGCTCGGTGTCGGTGTCCAGGGTGATGACTGTATATAGTGGGGTGTAATCCCGGGGGGCTCGGTGCCGATGTCTGGGGTGATGACTGTATATAGTGGGGTGTATTCCCGGGGGGCTTAGTGCCGATGTTGGAGGTGATAACCGTATATAGCGGGGTGTAATCCCGGGGGGCTCGGTGCCTGTGTCTGGGGTGATGACTGTATATAGTGGGGTGTAATCCCGGGGGGCTCGGTGCCTGTGTCTGGGGTGATGACTGTATATAGTGGGGTGTAATCCCGGGGGCTCGGTGCCTGTGTCTGGGGTGATGACTGTATATAGTGGGGTGTAATCCCGAGGGGCTCGGTGCCTGTGTCTGGGGTGATGACCGTATATAGCGGGGTGTAATCCCGGGGGCTCGGTGCCAGTGTCCAGGGTGATGACTGTATATAGTGGGGTGTAATCCCGGGGAGCTCGGTGCCGATGTCTGGGGTGATGACTGTATATAGTGGGGTGTAATCCCGGGGGGCTTAGTGCCGATGTTGGAGGTGATGACTTTATATAGTTGGGTTGTAACCTAGGGGGGCTCGGTGCTTGTGTCTGGGGTGAAGACTGTATATAGTGGGGTGTAATCCCGGGGGGCTCGGTGCCTGTGTCTGGGGTGATGACCGTATATAGCGGGGTGTAATCCCGGGGGCTCGGTGCCAGTGTCCAGGGTGATGACCGTATATAGTGGGGTGTATTCCCGGGGGGCTCAATGCCGGTGTCTGGGTTAATGACTGTATATAGTGGGGTGTAATCCCGGGGGGCTCGGTGCCTGTGTCTGGGGTGATGACTGTATATAGTGGGGTGTAATCCCGGGGGGTCCAGTGCTGGTGTCCGAGGTGATGACTGTTTGTAGTGGGGTGTAATCCCGGGGGGCTCGGTGCCAGTGCCTGGGGTGATGACTGTATATAGTGGGGTGTAATCCCGGGGAGTTCGGTGCCAGTGTCCAGGGTGATGACCGTATATAGTGGGGTGTATTCCTGGGGGGCTCAGTGCCGGTGTCTGGGGTGATGACTGTATATAGTGGGGTGTAATCCCGGGGGGCTCGGTGCCTGTGTCTGGGGTGATGACTGTATATAGTGGGGTGTAATCCCGGGGGGGCTCGGTGCCTGTGTCTGGGGTGATGACTGTATATAGTGGGGTGTAATCCCGGGGGGGCTCGGTGCCTGTGTCTGGGGTGATGACTGTATATAGTGGGGTGTAATCCCGGGGGGCTCGGTGCCTGTGTCTGGGGTGATGACTGTATATAGTGGGGTGTAATCCCGGGGGGGCTCGGTGCCTGTGTCTGGGGTGATGACTGTATATAGTGGGGTGTAATCCCGGGGGGCTCGGTGCTGATCTGATCCGCTGACTTTACGCTATGAGTCCCGTTAAAGTTTTGTTAAAAATATTCACTCCGGGCAAATAGGATTTTCATGACAATGGCGCCACCTGCAGTTTACACACAGTACAGCCTCACACCGGCATGAAATCACTGTTCGTACAGGTGAAACTCGAAAAATTACAATATTGTGCATAGGTCCATTTATTTCAGTAATATAAATTAAAAGGAATTGCATTAATACAGCTCAGAATTAGAATTTTGTGAAAAGGTTCAATATTCTAGGCTCAAAGTGTCCGACTCTAGTCCGCTAATTAATCCATACCCCCTGAGCAAAGGGCACCTCAAAATGGTGACTTTGGGGTTTGATGAGCGGTAAGCCATAATCATCCAAATTATAACAAATAAAGGCTGGAAATATCTCGCTTTGCCTGTAATGAGTCTCTTGTATATTAGTTTCACCTTTTATGTTGCATTACTGAAATAAATGAACTTTGCACAATATTCTAGTTTTTCGAGTTTCACCTGTATACTGTCCAGAGCCGTGTAGTCAGGAGGGGATCGCCCCGCGACCTGATGATAGAACTGCGGGTAATACGTCCACGTTAATTGTGCCTATTCTATCTATTACTGCTGACAACCTGCCTGTATATCATGTTTGAGAGGTTGTCACAGCCCCGCCCCCTGCTGGTGACATCACTGATATAATTATGTTGTGGTCTTTTCCCAGTGTCGGACCTGAGCTCCCCCTCTCTGAAAGATACCAGACTTTGCCAAAGACCATGAGGCAGTCGTCGGGTGGTTCTCCTCCTCCGGGTCGCAATCTGCCCAGTGACTACAAGTATGCCCAGGATCGGGTCAGTCACCTGAAGATGTCCAACCAGGAGCGCCAGGCAACCAAGGAGGGCATGGTGTGGCAGCTGTACGAGTGGCAGCAAAGGCAGCAGTTCAAACATGGTAGCCCGACTGGACAGATTTACATGGGCACCTTGGAAGAGCGCTCCCGGGCCAAGAGCCTGTTGGACGTCCCGCGGTGCGTTTCTGTCCCTCCTTCTCCATCCGATATCCCACCGCCAGCGCCTCCAAAGGGGTTTCCTCCCCACAGACCCCACACTCCAGCAGAAAGGCTGACGGTGCGGCCAGAGGAAAGACCGGCCGAAGTCCCCTACATCGGGTCACCTCAGAAGGTGCGGCTCCATGCTATGAAGGTAATGACCAGTGCCCCTCCCCCGCAGTGCCGTTGGTCAGGGTGGTCTCCAGTCCGCTGAGGCTGCACAGTACCAGGCGGGGGCCGTGTGGGTCCTCGGCTGCTCTCCTCTCACTTGTCTCTTTCCCCCCCAGTCCTCGGCTCATACGGACCGCCGCTCCATGCCGTCCATGGGATACATGACGCACACCGTAAGTGCCCCCAGTTTACACGGCCAGTCGGTAAGAACCTTTCCTCATCCTTTTATTTTGCCATTTTGTACTTTCTACCAAAAACAAAAAAAAATTAAAAATCTGGACCCACAATTCCCTCCAGCAGCCCTGAGCCAGAGACCTGCACCCCTCCCTGCCCCATTGTATGTCACCCCACCCCCCCTAAAGTGCGGCTGTCTGAGGCGTGGAGTTACATCCGAAATTACACAATGGCCAAAATAAAGCCGTGTCAGGTGACCTGTGCGCCATTCCACGCCTGCCCCACCCCCGCACATCCATCCCCACCAACACAGGGCCTGCATTATAGCATAGTCTCCCACCTACAACTCCTAGTATGTCAAGGTACACTGGGGGTTGTAGCTTCACCTGGAGATCGTTGGTCTGTTGACTGCTGCTGCTTTGTTGTCACTGTCCCTTAACCCTCGCTTGCCTGCAGCTCACCCCACCACTGAGCGTCCTGCACCCGCAGATGAGGCGAGGCACTGGTCGTAGACGTGCGGTCACTACAGTGTCCTCACATGAACCAGCCGTGCCTCGCGCCTCCACATCTCCTTCCTGGCAGATGAATTCAATTAGTGTAATGATCACTGCAGCAGCGAGACGAGCCCTGGAATCCAGGAATCATAACTCGTGTGGTGCAGGCTCGTCAGAAAGGGGTCGCCCCACATAAAGCCTCTGTGATTGGTCATCGTATAGATTGGGGAATGTAAAGCCTGCTCGCTGTGCATGGGCTACCCAAGGTCAACTGCATGCCGCCATAACTATGTATGTTCTGTGGGGGCGTCTCCATATATGTGCATGAGAATGGCGTCTATACCATGTCATTACAGGCCGGTACATAATAACCACATGATATATGGATGGAGGACGTACAAATAGATGTGACATATACCAGTAGCTGGTGTGTAGGCGGTCATGCTGATGTGCGTAGGCCGTCGCAGCAGGCTGCGTAGGCCGTCGCAGCAGGCTGCGTAGGCCGTCGCAGCAGGCTGCGTAGGCCGTCGCAGCAGGCTGCGTAGGCCGTCGCAGCAGGCTGCGTAGGCCGTCGCAGCAGGCCATGAGCGTCGCGCAGGCCGTCGCGAGCAGGCTGCGTGAGGCCGTCGCAGCAGGCTGCGTGGGCCGTCGCAGCAGGCTGCGTGAGGCCGTCGCAGCAGGCTGCGTGGGCCGTCGCAGCAGGCTGCGTGGGCCGTCGCAGCAGGCTGCGTGGGCCGTCGCAGCAGGCTGCGTAGGCCGTCGCAGCAGGCTGCGTAGGCCGTCGCAGCAGGCTGCGTAGGCCGTCGCAGCAGGCTGCGTAGGCCGTCGCAGCAGGCTGCGTAGGCCGTCGCAGCAGGCTGCGTAGGCCGTCGCAGCAGGCTGCGTAGGCCGTCGCAGCAGGCTGCGTAGGCCGTCGCGAGAAGTGCAGGCGCAGGAAGTTGTACATGCTGTTGCCCCTGTGTATATGTTCTTACCTGTGTCTCTTCTCTCTGGAGGCCGATGACACTTACCTTCAGCTGAAGAAGGAGCTGGAGTACCTGGACCTTAAGGTAATAATCGTGTTCCTGGGGGGGCTGGGTAATGAGGAGGGGGGTGCAGCGGAGGGTCAGTTGCTAACAGAGTAGGGAGAGCCCTGTGGGTGTCGTGCAGAAATGTATATCTTGCCGGGTGAACTGTCCTGCGCGGCTGGCGGTCTGCGCCCTGGTGCAGGGCCCGGGCTCCTGGAATGTGGGTTTCACACGGGGTCTCTTCTGATTTGGCGCAGATAAAATATAATGAACCTCTGATCAACTTGGTTCACAGTGTTTTAAGGAACTCCACTCCAGGGTATCGCACGAGTATAAACGTAAGCCGCCTCCTCGCTGTCCCCATTTCATGGCTGTGCGCGTGCCGCAGCTTCTCCGCAGGTTTCATCTGTCATTGTTGTGGGTTTTTTGCTTGCTGATGCTTGTAGTCCACCTGCTCATTGTTCGGAGATCTGTGTAGAGGGTTAGCTCTGTACCCAGCTTGGAATGTTCCCATGTAGTGGCGTGTGCGGACACGATATTGTAGTTTTTCGCTGCCTCCGCAATTTTTTTTTTTCCCCAATTGCTTTTATGCTTTTACGATTTATTTTCAAATTCAGTGGTGACGAAACACTAGAGCCAAAAACCAACCCGAGCAAAGCAACATGGCTGCCGGGGGCAGAAAACTCCACACTGTGTGTAAAGGGAAAGCGGGATTGTGCCCATGTAGCCCGGGTCTGCTGGGAGTTGTAGTTCCCCAGCAGCTGGAGAGCTGCAGTTTGCTGACCATGAAGCGCTCTTTGTAATTGGAGGGTATACAGTGAGTGCTGGGCCCGGAGCCCGGTCAGTCTGGTGGAAGAGACACGGCTCAGGATTAGACATTATGGTGGAGGATGCAGCAGGAGAGAGATGGAAGCGTCAGGCTCTGCTTCTCGTAACGCGGCACAAGGGTTAACGACGTGGAAGTGCTCGCCCCCGATTTAGGTGCTGCAACTCAGAACCGAGCACATGGGCAGCTGCAAATCAACAGTTTTTTTTCTCGCTTTCTCGTTGGCTGTGAGACAAGCCCCTCCCCCTGGTTTTAGCGGCGGATCCGTCCTAGTGGTCACATGACATGTCTGTGAGCTGTGTGGCCGGCCGCCATGTTGCCGGGATCATTACACGCCGATTGCTGCATGCGCCAGTGGCCTCTTTGTTTCGGTGCTCGTTTCCCTTCCATCTCTTACAAGTCGTGTTATGACCATCAGGTGACCGGGCGAGAATCCTTCAAGGATCGATCCATGAAACCCGTCCCAATCGCTGAAAGTGACGTTGATGTAAGTGACTCATGACTAGATGACAGCGAGCTCTGTGCGCTAAGAGCCGTCCACGCCAGCTGCCATTAACTGTTACACTGGGTTCAGACCTGGGCGTTCGTGCAGCGCGTTTAATTTGCGCGTTTTTAACGCGCGATTAAATCGCGCTGCACAAAATAGGAATCGTGCGTTTAACGCGCGTCCCTATTAAACTCTGTTTATGGGGACGCGCGTTAAACGGGCCAAAAAACGCAAACATACTTGCTTTTGCGTCGGCCGTTTTTACGCGCGTTCGAACACACATAAAAACGCGCAAGTGTGAACCAGGCCCATAGGAATGCATGGGTACTGTACAGTTGTGCGTTTTTATGCGCGTTCGAACGCGCGTAAAAACGCTAAAGTGTGAACTGAGGGTTAGTGGTGATGATCACATGGGGGATAGCGGCACGGACAATCAGAATCCAGGAAATAAAAATATCACAGGTGTCAAACGATTAATTGATCGTCCATGGAGACATGTAGCGGGAAAGTGAGCGATATTCCCCATGAGGCACGTGGGACATATGACGCCTCACCCATATCCTCACCACTGGTCCCAGGTGTAGATACGGCATCTCTCTCGTGTATCCTCCATCTATCCTCTATTTCCCGGCTCTCTCTTCTTTCTTGCTTTCTCTCCTGTATTTCCTGTCTCTCTCTCTCTCTCTTTCTCTCTCTCTCTCTCTTATATATATATTTCGATTTTTCTCATGCGTCTCTTATCTCTTCCAGGTGAAGCTCAGTGTCCTGTGTGAACAGGACCGGATCCTGCAGGACTTGGAGGATAAGATTCGAGCTCTGAAGGACAATAAGGTCAGAGAATGTCCCTCAATGCTTTGTGTTTCCAGTGATAAGCAGCCAGTACCCTGGGGTCTTGAACAGTGGCCTGGGCGGGGCCCCTGTCTTGATCCGTGGCCTGGGCGGGGCCTATAGTGAGGAGTTTAGGTTTTACATTAGGGTGTGGAGTCATGGGGAGGGGCCTGCAGTCACCGGCTCCTCCCACATTACAGTCCCGTCATTTCTAAGCTCCAGCCTTATGAGCGCCGCCGTCTGTTACCCCACGACCACCTTCTCCTCCTGTGGTCACTGATCTCAGTTTTTTTCTACAGGACAAACTTGAAACTGTCTTGGAGGTTCTGCACAGACAGATGGATCAGTACAAGGATCAACCCCAGCACACGGAGAAGATTTCCTACCAGCAGCGCCTCCTACAGGAAGACCTAGTGCAGATCAGAGCTGAAATGTCCAAGGTCTCCACGGTACGTGTGCACCCGTACATCATAGCGCCCTCTAGTGACAACACATCTATATAGCAGAGCGCCCCCTCCTGTATGAATAATATACACCGGAGAGCCCCCCCTTCTGTATAATAAATATACACGGAGCGCCCCCCCTTCTGTATGAATAATATACACCTGAGCGCCCCCCCCCTTCTGTATGAATAATATACACCGGAGTGCCCCCCCTTCTGTATGAATAATATACACCGGAGTGCCCCCCCTTCTGTATGAATAATATACACTGGAGCGCCCCCCCTTCCTTTTTGTACGGATAATGTACACTGGAGCGCCCCCTCCTGTATGGATAATATACACAGGAGCACCCCCTCCCATATGTATAATATACACAGGAGCACCCCCTCCTGTACTGATAATATACACAGGAGCGCCCCCTCCTGTATAAATAATATACACCGGAGCGCCCCCTCCTGTATGAATAATATACACCGGAGCGCCCCCCTCCTGTATGAATAATATACACCGGAGCTCCCCCTCCCATATGTATAATATACACAGGAGCACCCCCTCCTGTACTGATAATATACACAGGAGCGCCCCCTCCTGTATAAATAATATACACCGGAGCGCCCCCTCCTGTACAGATAATATACACTGGAGCTCCCCCTCCTGTACAGATAATATACACCGGAGCACCCCCCTCGCGTATGAATAATATACACCGGAGCGCTCCCCTCCTGTATGAATAATATACACAGGAGCGCCCCTCTCCTGTACGGATAATATACACCAGAGCACCCCCATCCTGTATGAATAATATACACCGGAGCGCCCCTCCTGTATGAATAATATACACCGGAGCACCCCCTCCTGTATGGATAATATACACCGGAGCGCCCCTCCTGTATGAATAATGTACACCGGAGCACCCCCCACCCCTCTATAGACACTAGGCTATCTTTATGTTCAGCCCTGAGTGCTTTCTGTAGTGGCCCCTGTGCGGTCAGAGGTTATGCCCCCGGAGGAAGCTGTACTAGAGGTGAAACTGGGAGTCAGGCGCTGGAGGCGGCGATCAGAAAGGACATGTTTGGGTTGAGTGTGAACAGACGCCTGCGGAGCCTTTATACCGGGTGGATCTCTGCGCGCTCGTCTTTCTCCTGGCGGGTTTTATTTCCTGGATCTGGAGCTTAATGCTGGTATTGGCGCCGCGGATTGTCGGCTCGGCTCCTGCTGCTTCTGGATCCCAGGGAAGAGTGGTGGTGGTGGTTTAATTATCCTCAGCAGGATGGCGGCGGTGGGGTTCACCGCGGTGCGATCTGGTTTGATCCTTGTGTGTTGTGTGCGGCAGGAAATGGAGAACTCCTGGAACGAGTATTTGCGGCTGGAGGGCGACCTGGTTCAGCTCAGGCAGCTGTTACAGGAGCAGATGACCCGCTTGCCGTCTTCTCAGGTAATGGGTCTGGTGACGCCCTGACTCTCCAGGTCGCTTTGTGGGGTCAGTTGTCAGCCAGCCTCTCATCTTATAATGTGTCCTCTCCCCAACAGGACCGATCCAAGCTGCAGAAAGATCTGTGGAGAATCGAAGACGTCACGGCCGGACTCAGCACCAATAAACTGAATTTCAAATTGCTGGTTGAGTCGTTCAAGAACCCAGGTAAGGTCCACGGGGGTAAACGTGGTGGAGGGGCCTGGCAGTGTCCACCTGTGACTGCACCCCTACAAGGTGCCATATTAATGAATACCGCCATGCCGTGGAGTGTGACTGGTGGAGGCTGAGATAACATGGCCGCTTGCCCAACCACATTTATTCTAGAAAGAAAAACCGTGCCTTTGGTCTCTTCCACATTTGTGCCTTCCGGAACTACGGCCTTTACCTCCGTTCGCAGTAAATCGCCTCAGAATCCAGCGAGTCTTGTGAAGCCGACTCTGGAGGTTGGGCTGTACGCCCAGCCATTCATCCCCGGCAGATCCAACTCCCAGCCACAGCTGCTGCAGAAACCAGAACTGCGGTTGCAGTCTCCGACCCGGGCGCCAAAGTTTGTGAGTATTGTGAAGAGTAGACGGTGCAGGCGGGGGGTTCTACGGGAGCATTATTCACAAATTACACCCCATCTGGTCATTAGGAGGAGAGTGCCCCCCCACGGCCACCGCTGCCCGACTTGTACAGTCCTGAAGATGCAGACCCCGCGCCCAATATTCCACCGCCCCCTGTGCTGCCTCCGCCACCAAGAGAATCCTCTGTCATCAGGCACACCTCGGTGCGGGGCTTAAAGAGACAGTCTGATGAGAGGAAGCGAGACCGGGAGCTGGGCCAGGGTGTGAACGGAGACTACAGGGTGAGGTCCTGCGGGGGATGTTAGCCCTACGTAAAGTGACCAGTAGGCAGGTATTATAACGCGTGTTCTGGTCACAGGTGGAGCTGCGAACCTATGTGAGCGATCCAGAACTTGCTAATCTGGGTGACGCCAACACCTCAACCTCCGCCTTTTTGGCCGCAGATTCTGGCTACCAGACGTTGCCCAGCAGAGGTAAGAAACGGCGTCCTGGTTTTTAGGCCACGTCTACTCGTGACCTGCGTGCTCACCAGTAAATATCATGTATGACACAAGATCGAGAGCATGACGTGTAGATGAGCAGAGGCTCCAGGCCAAGACACCGAGTTATTGAGAGATGTTCACATGGTCCACACTCCTGGCTCCACGTGTCCACGTAAATCTGGGGGGTCGTCCTGCCGTGGCCCTTGTATCTGCTGTTCCCAAGTGTATGGGGTTGTGATGATTAGATGGCCTGGCGTCTCTGTACTCCGTACACGGTCGTCTTTCTACACGCGTGACCTGTGTTGTGAGGCGGCAGTCTCGCCCATGTAATGTGACCCTTGTGAACTGTTCCCTCCAGGTTTTTCTGGGTCGACCTCCCGGCTGCCGCAGTCGTCGTCTGTTGCATCATATGTCACCTTGAGGAGGGGCGTCACCACAGACGCTGCTAAGGTGGGAAGACATGCCGATCCGGCTACTTTGGTGGGCCTCTGCCCACATTGCCCCGGAGTTCTCTCCTTGTGCAACTGTTCTCTGTTTGTATCTCCACAGGACAGACCAAAAAGTGCCTTTGAGCGCCTCTACTCCGGCGACAACCAAAGAGGTAAAATGAGCGCCGAGGAGCAGCTGGAGCGCATGAAGCGCCATCAGAAGGCCTTAGTCCGCGAACGCAAGAGAACGCTGAGCCAAGGAGAGAAGCAGCCGGCCCCGAGCCGAGGCGCCGTCCGGCCCCTGTCTGCGGACCTCAGCTCAGTATGTTAGCGCAGGGGGAGGAGCTCATGTAGTCTGTAGTGCCGCTGTGCATGGTAGAGCAGGTTACGGGATTCCCGGGCGCCATAGTGTATAGATCTGCAGAGCCTTCAGCTTCTAGATCACAAGCACAAGATCCCGAGGCCTCGCTGCACGTGTCTAGACTCTCGCTTCAGCACAACCGGAGTAAACAGGTCTGTCAGTCCCACAGCTGCTGTGCGGGACCCCCAACTCTGATCACCGCTCCCCTAAAATCATCCCACACTCTGCTCCGCTCTTCATGTCTCATTCATCATCTCGCGCCTCTCCTGAGTGTCCCCGCTAACCGCCATACTCATATAAACCGAACCGCCTCAGCTCTGCACCATCCTGACATCCAGCAACCTCACCGGCTGCTTGTCATGTACACCGCCATTAACCCCCCTCAGTTCTATCACCGCTGATCTCTAGTGATGGATAGGCGGCATTTTCAGTGATATCACCGCTGATCTCTAGTGAATGGATAGGCGGCATTCTCAGTGATGTCACCACTGATCTCTAGTGATGGATAGGCTGCATTCTCAGTGATGTCACCGCTGATCTCTAGTGAATGGATAGGCGGCATTCTCAGTGATGTCACCACTGATCTCTAGTGATGGATAGGCTGCATTCTCAGTGATGTCACCGCTGATCTCGGGTGATGGATAGGCTGCATTCTCAGTGATGTCACCGCTGATCTCTAGTGATGGATAGGCGGCATTCTCAGTGATGTCACCGCTGATCTCTAGTGATGGATAGGCGGCATTCTCAGTGATGTCACCGCTGATCTCTAGTGATGGATAGGCGGCATTCTCAGTGATGTCACCGCTGATCTCTAGTGATGGATAGGCGCCATTCTCAGTGATGTCACCGCTGATCTCTAGTGATGGATAGGCTGCATTCTCAGTGATGTCACCGCTGATCTCTAGTGAGTGGATAGGCGGCATTCTCAGTGATGTCACCGCTGATCTCTAGTGATGGATAGGCTGCATTCTCAGTGATGTCACCGCTGATCTCGGGTGATGGATAGGCTGCATTCTCAGTGATGTCACCGCTGATCTCTAGTGATGGATAGGCGGCATTCTCAGTGATGTCACCGCTGATCTCTAGTGATGGATAGGCAGCATACTTAGTGATGTCACCGCTGATCTCTAGTGATGGATAGGCGGCATTCTCAGTGATGTCACCACTGATCTCTAGTGATGGATAGGCTGCATTCTCAGTGATGTCACCGCTGATCTCTAGTGATGGATAGGCGGCATTCTCAGTGAGGTCACCGCTGATCTCTAGTGATGGATAGGCGGCATTCTCAGTGAGGTCACCGCTGATCTCTAGTGATGGATAGGCGGCATTCTCAGTGATGTCACCGCTGATCTCTAGTGATGGATAGGCTGCATTCTCAGTGATGTCACCGCTGATCTCTAGTGATGGATAGGCGGCATTCTCAGTGATGTCACCGCTGATCTCTAGTGATGGATAGGCTGCATTCTCAGTGATGTCACCGCTGATCTCTAGTGATGGATAGGCGGCATTCTCAGTGATGTCACCGCTGATCTCTAGAGATGGATAGGCTGCATTCTCAGTGATGTCACCGCTGATCTCTAGTGATGGATAGGCGGCATTCTCAGTGATGTCACCGCTGATCTCTAGTAACTGGATAGGCGGCATTCTCAGTGATGTCACCGCTGATCTCTAGTGAATGGATAGGCGGCATTCTCAGTGATGTCACCGCTGATCTCTAGTGATGGATAGGCGGCATTCTCAGTGATGTCACCGCTGATCTCTACTGATGGATAGGCGGCATTCTCAGTGATGTCATCGCTGATCTCTAGTGATGGATAGGCGGCATTCTCAGTGATGTCACCGCTGATCTCTAGTGATGGATAGGCGGCATTCTCAGTGATGTCACCGCTGATCTCTAGTGATGGATAGGCTGTATTCTCAGTGATGTCACCGCTGATCTCTAGTGATGGATAGGCTGCATTCTCAGTGATGTCACCGCTGATCTCTAGTGATGGATAGGCGGCATTCTCAGTGATGTCACCGCTGATCTCTAGTGATGGATAGGCGGCATTCTCAGTGATGTCACCGCTGATCTCTAGTGATGGATAGGCGGCATTCTCAGTGAGGTCACCGCTGATCTCTAGTGATGGATAGGTGGCATTCTCAGTGAGGTCACCGCTGATCTCTAGTGATGGATAGGCGGCATTCTCAGTGATGTCACCGCTGATCTCTAGTGATGGATAGGCTGCATTCTCAGTGATGTCACCGCTGATCTCTAGTGATGGATAGGCGGCATTCTCAGTGATGTCACCGCTGATCTCTAGTGATGGATAGGCGGCATTCTCAGTGATGTCACTGCTGATCTCTTATGATGGATAGGCGGCATTCTCAGTGATGTCACCGCTGATCTCTAGTGATGGATAGGCGGCATTCTCAGTGATGTCACCGCTGATCTCTAGTGATGGATAGGCGGCATTCTCAGTGATGTCACCGCTGATCTCTAGAGATGGATAGGCGGCATTCTCAGTGATGTCACCGCTGATCTCTAGTGATGGATAGGCTGCATTCTCAGTGATGTCACCGCTGATCTCTAGTGATGGATAGGCGGCATTCTCAGTGATGTCACCGCTGATCTCTAGTAACTGGATAGGCGGCATTCTCAGTGATGTCACCGCTGATCTCTAGTGAATGGATAGGCGGCATTCTCAGTGATGTCACCGCTGATCTCTAGTGATGGATAGGCGGCATTCTCAGTGATGTCACCGCTGATCTCTACTGATGGATAGGCGGCATTCTCAGTGATGTCATCGCTGATCTCTAGTGATGGATAGGCGGCATTCTCAGTGATGTCACCGCTGATCTCTAGTGATGGATAGGCGGCATTCTCAGTGATGTCACCGCTGATCTCTAGTGATGGATAGGCTGTATTCTCAGTGATGTCACCGCTGATCTCTAGTGATGGATAGGCTGCATTCTCAGTGATGTCACCGCTGATCTCTAGTGATGGATAGGCGGCATTCTCAGTGATGTCACCGCTGATCTCTAGTGATGGATAGGCGGCATTCTCAGTGATGTCACCGCTGATCTCTAGTGATGGATAGGCGGCATTCTCAGTGAGGTCACCGCTGATCTCTAGTGATGGATAGGCGGCATTCTCAGTGAGGTCACCGCTGATCTCTAGTGATGGATAGGCGGCATTCTCAGTGATGTCACCGCTGATCTCTAGTGATGGATAGGCTGCATTCTCAGTGATGTCACCGCTGATCTCTAGTGATGGATAGGCGGCATTCTCAGTGATGTCACCGCTGATCTCTAGTGATGGATAGGCGGCATTCTCAGTGATGTCACTGCTGATCTCTTATGATGGATAGGCGGCATTCTCAGTGATGTCACCGCTGATCTCTAGTGATGGATAGGCTGCATTCTCAGTGAGGTCACCGCTGATCTCTAGTGATGGATAGGCGGCATTCTCAGTGATGTCACCGCTGATCTCTAGTGACGGATAGGCGGCATTCTCAGTGATGTCACCGCTGATCTCTAGTGATGGATAGGCGGCATTCTCAGTGATGTCACCGCTGATATCTAGTGATGGATAGGCGGCATTCTCAGTGATGTCACCGCTGATCTCTAGTGATGGATAGGCGGCATTCTCAGTGATGTCACCGCTGATCTCTAGTGAATGGATAGGCGGCATTCTCAGTGATGTCACCTCTGATCTCTAGTGATGGATAGGCGGCATTCTCAGTGATGTCACCTCTGATCTCTAGTGATGGATAGGCGGCATTCTCAGTGATGTCACCGCTGATCTCTACAGAATGGATAGGCTGCATTCTCAGTGATGTCACCGCTGATCTCTAGTAATGGATAGGCGGCATTCTCAGTGATGTCACCGCTGATCTCTAGTGATGGATAGGCGGCATTCTCAGTGATGTCACCGCTGATCTCTAGTGATGGATAGGCGGCATTCTCAGTGATGTCACCGCTGATTGGTCAGTGACAATGACAGTAAGGGTCTCAGTAGACACAGGGTTGTTTCTATTATGTTTCGCACTCTGCAGTCTCATTGTCCTTCATTCCATCCTCCCCCAGAGCAATAACTCCCATCGGGCACTATCACCCAGGCAGCACTTCGGAGACTGTAGGTTTTTTTACTTTCTCGGAGACGCTGTCGATCTCCGCTTGGTGCTTCTAATGTATTTCTGCCAGAACTAATAAACTGGAACCATCCGAACCTTCTGAGAATCTCTTCTGTCGGCTTTTACCGCCGCCTGATAGCAGGAGTATGGCGTTACGTGGCGGCCACTGCGAGGGCGCAGACTGATGAATGATGGGACTAGAAGGGAACAATCTGTGATGTACCCAGCCCCCGACTCCACAGAGGTGGGCACCCAGCTCGCCACAGATTTCTATGCCATTCAGGGTGTGTGGAAACCTGGGTGACAACCCCTGTGGAGTCTGCCCCCGGAGCCTCTTCCCTCAAGAGACAAACTGACGAGGCTGCGCACAGCGAGAGGATGAGGGTTATCCCAGAGGAAAATGCTTTCAATGAATGTATATATGATACACATACATTATACACACGTGACTATGGCTACTTTCACACTTGCGTTGTTGTTTTCCGGGATTGAGATTCGGCAGAGGATCTCACTACTGGAAACAAATGTATCCATTTAGTCCTCATGCATTCTGAAGGGAAAGAAGTTCAGGATGTCTTCCGTTCCACCAGCATTCCGTTCTGTGGACGGTCCTAAAAACGGTAAAAAAACTGATCCAGTACTGAAAACAATGTAAGTCAATGGCGACGGATCCGGTTTTTTAGTATTTTGTGGTTTTTTCCATTTTGATTTCACACAGCCGCATCCTAATGCGCAAAATCAAAACGGATCCTTTTTAATTGCAGAATTGAGATTCTCTGCCAGATCTCAATACCGGAATTCACAACGCAACGTGAAAGTACACATTATACACACATTATATACACACATTGTACATTATATACACACTAATATATATATATACACAGAGTCTACATTGTATATACACATGCATTTTATATACATACATTATACAGATGTATTATACATTATTTACACACATGTACACATTTTATATACACACACACACATTGTACATTATATATACATGTTATTTTTACACATTATATAGACACTATACATTATTTATCCATACTATACAGATTTTATACATTATGCATTATATCTACACATATACACGTTCATATTTACATTGTGTGTATAATATATAAATATAGTTAACACATGTATGAACACATGTCAACCCTACATACATCCACAGTGCACACCTATCTACACACATTATACCGTATATCCGCGCTGCACACATTTACGTACTGGTGGCGCTGACGTACGCCTGTATCCGCAGCCCTCCTGTGTCGTCACCTCCCGCAGATTGTTCCCTTTTAACCCTTAGAGAGTCGGTGTGTGTTGGGTTTTCATGCTTTGTGTTTGGATTTGGAAAACAATTTAATGATTTTCATTTCCTTATCTAAAAAAAATCTCCAAACGATTGGCGGAGAGCGAAAAGTGGAGGGAAGATCGCACAGTGTCGGGACTGGTAGAAGATGTGCTTCCATCCTTACTCCTGTCTGCGGGGAATACTCCTGTCCCAAAAATCCAGCTCTAGAGCCGCCATCTTCTGTCCGGCCATTTCTTAGTTTTGTTTCTAGGAAAGCTGAGTGACAACTAATCTGGCCGCCATTACAGCTCCTGCAGAGGTTGTCAGTGATACACTTCCGCCTCCAGAGTTACAGGAGAGCTGGCTGACAACCCCTATGGATTCCCAGGAGCTGACAACTCAGGGACTTGTATTTACTGGGGGGGGTTTTGGGACGCCTGTAGAGGAGGCCGGGTCACGGTGCCTCCAGATGGGTGTTCCGGGTGAGTGTTGGGTGTATGTCATGGGAGCAGCGAAGTTTAACGTGTTTTATGTCTGTTATCAGTGGAGGCGAGAGCAGGACTTTGATTTCCAGCTTCTGGAGAAGGCGGCACGGGACGTGGAGGAGCGAGAAAAGGAAGATCACGGCTGGGTACACGCCAAGGCCATACATGTGACCGAGCTGGACCTGGAGCCCCAGGACTACGACCTTGACATCAGCAAAGAGGTAATGGGGGTCCGATCGCCATCTATGAAGTCTAAGACTCAGTTCAGCCTTGACATCAGTGGAGAAGCGCAGGTGTCTGTAGCAACCAATCAGGTTCCAGCTTTTTTGGGATATGAGAGCAGCGACCTGATTGGTTGCAGGTTAAGGGCTCTTTCACACTTGCGTTTTTGTTTTCCGGCATAGAGATCCGTCGTCGGGTCTCTATGCCGGAAAAATCCTAATCAGTTTTATCCCCATGCATTCTGAATGGAGATGATGTCTTCAGTTCAAGACCGGAATGTTTTTTGGCCGGAGAAAATACCGCAGCATGCTGCGCTTTTTGCTCCGGCCAAAAATCCTGAACACTTGCCGCAAGGCCGGATCTGGAATTAATGCCCATTGAAAGGCATTAATCCGGATCCGGCCTTAAGCTAAACGCCGTTTCGACGCATTGCCGGATCCGACATTTAGCGTCCTGGCTGCCATGGTAACTATTGAGAAAAAGCTAAAGTCCCGGCTGCCATGGTAAAGTGTAGTGGGGAGCGGGGGAGCAGTATACTTACCATCCGTGCGGCTCCCGGGGAGCTCCAGAGTGACTTCAGGGCGCCCCACACGCATGGATTACGTGATCCATGCACATGGGGGGCTCTGACGTCATTCTGGAGCGCCCCGGCAGCCGCACGGACTGTAAGTTTACCGCTCCCCACTACTACTATGGCAACTAGAACTTTAATAGCGTCCTGGCTGCCATAGTAACCTGAAAGCATTTCGAAGACTGATCAGGATCCTGATCAGTCTTCTAATGCTTTCAGGCGTCTTGCGTTCTGACGGATCCGGCGGGACGGAAGTGCCTGCCGGATCCTCAGAACGCAAGTGGGAAAGAGGCCTAACGCTCCACTGTTCCTCCGCACCAGACTGGATTCATTTTCCATGAAGTGCGGAAGTCGTGGGTGGAGATGAGCGGCAGTAAAGAGGGGGAGCTATCTATGGATAATGGGGGGCTCCGGCCACAGAGGATTCATCCACATAAAGCTCTCGCTACCTGGTGATGCGAATACTCTGCTGAGAGCGGAGGCCGGTCCCATTTAAAGTAATGGCGCCATCTAGTGGTGAGTCACAGTAAAGCACAACCACCCATCACATACGGCATCTTCATGTCTGGTTAAAAAATAATAGAAACCCCAGAAGAGAGATGAATGGTGACAAAGGATGGATGAATCCGATACAAGGTGAAATGCGGGATACGTGTACTGTCCTTATTATCACGAGGAGTCTGATGGTTTCTGCACGGGTCTCTCCATTTGTCACATTCCTTGCTGTTGAACAGTTATCGATGCCGGACAAGGTCGAGATTCCAGAGAGATATATAGACCTGGAGCCAGAGGAACCGCTGAGCAGAGAAGAGCAGGAGGCACGGTCCCGGAGGGTGCAGAAGATCAAGAACATCCTGGCTCGGTCCAGGTCAGTGTCACAGCCGCTCCTTCAGCTTCCCTTCTAGCACCTGGTGGTTCTCCGGGGCACCAGTCTGATCTCTCTCATCCTCCCCGCAGTGTTCACAACCTGCAGCCGCTGGGACCCCCTGAGGACTCGCCTCCTTCACACGTCAATCTGCAGGTGCAGGAGCAAGAGAGAATGATCACCATATCGTACGCCCTTGCTTCTGAAGCCTCTCAGCGCAGCAAACAAGTGGCAGGTAAGAGACAAAAAGATGCTCCAGAGCTGCACTCACTATTCTGCTGGTGCAGTCACTGTGTACATACATTACTCATCCTGTACTGATCCCGAGTTACATCCTGTATTATACTCCAGAGCTGCACTCACTATTCTGCTGGTGCAGTCACTGTGTACATACATTACTTATCCTGTACTGATCCTGAGTTACATCCTGTATTATACTCCAGAGCTGCACTCACTATTCTGCTGGTGCAGTCACTGTGTACATACATTACTTATCCTGTACTGATCCTGAGTTACATCCTGTATTATACCCCAGAGCTGCACTCACTATTCTGCTGGTGCAGTCACTGTGTACATACATTACTTATCCTGTACTCCAGAGCTGCACTCGCTATTCTGCTGGTGCAGTCACTGTGTACATCCATTACTGATCCAGAGTTACATCCTGCATTATGTCCTGACTTTGTCTTCTGCTGTTAGCTCACGCTGTGTACGACCACTGACTGGCTCCATTATTTGTCGGGGGTCAGAGACATCACCTGCAGCCTTCACACCCTGTACCTTCCATCACCTGCTGCCCTGGAAACACAACCCCCATCATCCAGTGTCTTCAGTTTGTCGCACAGCTTTGCTGGAGCTTATCCGCTGCACCGTTTCCCTGACCGTCTGATTGTAGAAAACTTCTTGATGGACATAATAAGAAACCACAACCTAGAGGAGGCGCGTGCCTCGCCAGAGACTCCCGGTGGAGGAGTGCGTCCCGGTGGAGGAGGAGTCCGTCTCGCCGGTGGAGGAGGAGTGCGTCTTGCCGGAGACTCCCAGTGGAGGAGGAGTGCGTCTCGCCGGAGACTCCCGGTGGAGGAGGAGCGCGCCTTCAGAATGTGGCCCTGTAGAATTCAGGACAGGAAGTGCCTTAACCTGCAGCAGAGGGCGAGAGTCCCTGCACCCAGCACTGAAGCGGTAACATGTTCTAATGATTCAGAGATTTAGTCGTTAACACTGGTTTTAATACATTGGACTTTCAGAAGGAACATTTCAATTTAATTTTGTCAAAGTAAAGTGGTGACGAGAAAGTCAAAGAATTATATGAGGATGGAGAAAAGGAAGCGCCTAGGGCAGGAATCAGCAGCCTCTGGCACTACAACACCCAGCATGCTCTATTCACTTCAGTGGGAGACCTGGGAGTCATAGGTTCTCCACAGCTGGAGTGCAGGAGGTTGCTGATCACTGGCCTAGGGTGTCCACACCGAGGCTCTCATAAATATGAGGTATGCAACACCATGATGACATCACTAGCATTAGACCAGACACACCATGATGACATCACCAGCACAGCCACAAACTATTGTTTAGGTAATAGATCATATCACGTATGAGGTATACATCCTGACGTCATCACAAACCCAGACATATCTGCATAGTCTAAATCACGTTGCCATTTAATGGTTATAAAACTACAACTCTCAGCATCCCCTGCGAGCTCTAGGCTTTGAGTATGCTGAGAGCTCTAGTTTCACAACAGCTTGAGTCACAGATGGCTGTATTAGTCCCACTAGTGACATCACACAGAGGTGCATGTTCGTCATGATGTCATCACCACGCCCCCTAGTGGCACATCCGTTTGGGCAGGTTTTTACTGTTCTGTGATACGACCCAGTAGCGCAGGTCGTGGGCGCCACTGTTTGCCGTGGTTTGAAAAATTTCTCAGTTTTGCGTTTTATTGTTCCAGCGAGGATGGGATTTCTTAATTTGGTTTTAATTACTAGAGGTTTTATTTTCTATATCCGGAGAGAAATCAATATATTTAGAAGTCGTCTATTTTAACTAACGCTGCCGTTTTCACCTTTATAAAGATTTGCCAAATTAGATTCTTTATTTTTGACTTTGTAAAAAAAATATGCTGTTGAATAAAGAAAATTCATAAAGATTCTCAGCGTCCAGTGATTTTCCAGGAAACTGTGAGGCGTCTGCCGCTCACCGTGCAGCCGATCACTGGCCGAGGAAGGCGCGACGTAGGGCTCTCACACGAGCGTGTCCCTTGTGGGAATCGCACTCCGTGTGAAAGAGGGATCCTGCCTTCTGCACGGCTTTATCATGATCGATAACGCTGTGCGCCTGACCTTTCTGTAGAAGAATCATTCTGACAGCTATATATGTAATAACACAGTCAGCACTCCGTTCTGAGGTGCGGTGCACGTGGTCGGCGTCCCGCTTGCAGGTATGAGAAGAGAAGGACCGGCACTCGCTTGTAGGTATGCAATATTCGTAGATTTATTGCCACATCAGAAGAGTTGACGCGTTTTGACTCACACTCGAGTCTTTATCAAACAGGTACTAACTACCTATTTGATAAAGAGTCGAAACGCATCAACTCTTCTGACGCGGCAATAAATCCACAAATATTGCATACCTACAAGCGAGTGCCGGTCCTCTTCGCATAACTGACAGCTATGTCACTATTAGGGATGAGCGAACTTGGTGTTTGCAAGTTTGGGTTCTGGCTGAATTCCGTTATCACAGAATATGACGGACTGCAGCACGGAAGCCATTCAGAGGCGTTCAGTTTTGCATTCCATCATAATAGAAGTCTATGGGCAGTAGTAACTCGACACAGAAAAAACCTCAATGCTACATTTTCGCATCGAAGATTCGTTAGTGTCATGTGACCACGGAGCGCGAGTGACGCGCTTGCTATTACCCGCACAGCCCTGTACTGTGTCCTGACACATTGTGTGTGTCCCAGTTGCAGGTCCCAGTTGCAGCGTGCAAAGAAGAAGCTGGAAGAGCTGAGGAGAGTCGGCGGCGCCCCCTACAGGAAAGGTAAGCATTTTACCTGCGCTGGGGACTGATGGCTAGGAGCATGGAATGGTGGCACTGGGGGGGGCTGATGAATTTTATAAAGGAAAACGTTCTTTTAATTATTATTTTTTTTTCTTATTAGAGTACACAAATGTTGGATTAATCGATAGAATACTTGATTACTAAAAGATTCTATGTCTTCAGCCCTAATGGGCGGCATAACGGATCCGGACAGTTTCCGTTATACAGGCCACAGACTTCTATTATGAGCGGCTTCCGTGGTGCATTCAGTCATAGAATTCCGTTATATTCTGTGATAACGGAATTCACACAACCTTAGTCCCTAGGATTCATCACAAAAGTGTAAGGCTGTGTTCACACAGGTGAGCGCCGTTTTTCTGCCTCCCACGGAATGTGCGGCCTTCATATGCCAGAATGAACATGTCCGCTCACACCGTGCTTCTACAATGTGGAGCCCCGGCCATGCACCACCCTGCTCACCAGCAATGTGTAGGTAAAATGGGAGAGGTACGCACCATTACTAGAGCGTGCACGGGCAACTAGAAAGAAAACCTCAATTCTTTACACTGCAGGTTGTAACCAGCATACTGCAAAACAGAAATAGTGGTGAGACGATGCTCTGTAATACAAACTATCAGCTTTATTAATCATAGGTAAAGGACCCTTTAAGAGAACATCATGTCACCATTCCATGTGGTGGGCTCTGATTACCGACACGGCTGCTCCATCAGATGCCGAAGCGTTCACAGCATGGCTGCTAGTGTATAATCTTCTCACACGTATGGCACACAGTGACACGGCCTGGACTCGGCCACCCTGGAGCAATAATAACGTGTATATATAACGGGGGGACAGAAGTGGCTGATGGACAAAGCGAGTCCTGCCCTTTGCGCCGTTCTGGACACCTGCATGCTCTGCTGGGTATGCATGTGTATAGGGGAGCAGGCTCAGCTGACAGCTATGTAAAGCATGCAGCTCGCCTCACCTTCTGGGGGTCACGGGTGGTAATGCATTTTGTACTGACACCTGAGAAAACACAGGACTGGACCCAAACAGTGTGAAACAGAATAAAGCACTTACAAGACCCCCCCCCCCCCATATCATATGCACCCCCTCCTGCGCCAACAGCTGCTTATACTACCCCCCCAGTAATGATTTCTTTGGCATGATTCCTTACTTTGACTTGCAGACGAGAAGAAAGCGTCTTCATAGTGACAGAGTACAAAGCAGCCTGGAAATGAACGCACATCAGAGCGGCCGCCATTCTGTTTGAACCGGCATATTGATTGGCTTTGACCCGTTTGCATCTTCTCTCCATTATCCGCGCTGCTGAACTAAATCGACTGCGATGAACTTTCTGCAGAAACTTCTTCACTTATTTCTTCAGTTCAAAGCCCAGAATGGAGTAAAGGGCATTTTTAATAGTGTTGAGGCATTCTGTGTGATAACCGCACCGCGAAACTACGGGAAAGCAAACCAGGTGCGAGGGCCCCGGGTCCTCCATGAGCGGAGGGGCTACTGAGCGCCACGAGGCCGCACACAGAGATTTACCTTATGGCCCAGGACAGCCAGCATGGCCCCCATTACTGCTGCTACGCCCAGTTTAATGCATATAAGAAGTCATGGCGGCCAGGAACAACACGGAAGATGACCGCAGGATTTCTACATTTAGGGGATTTTGGGCGATTTAACCATTTGCAGCTCCCAGTCCTCATCCATAGTCTCAGCTGCCGGAGCTGAGCAGTACTATAGGCCCCACAACATGGCTGCCAGACTCCACATCACGCCCCTCCATCTTAACACCCGATCCCCAGACACTGCAGGTGTCACAGGCCAGGTCCGCAGTGCGGTCACAGTTACGATTTCTAGAAATACACCAATGGAAAAGACGGCTTACAAACCGCAACATATGAATACCGCCATCTAACCACGGTCCTTACCATCAAACGACGCACATGATCAGAGAAGCAGCCGTCTCCATCACTTCTCACGTGTAAGCTGAAATACTCTGCACTGCAGACCATCTGTAACTGGGAAAGCTGGGTGACCACCATCATGGCTGCTGAGATCCATAAGGGTTCATCCTATAGAACTGTGGAAAAGCTGGGTGACAAACACACTGGCCAACCTGCTCTATAGAAGTTAGTAAAGTTAGGGGGACTGTGATGGCGGCCATGATGGATGCCACCCAGCTTTTCCAGCTAAAGACAGACCCTGGAGACCAGAATGCTACCCCTACAGAAGCAGTGACTCTAGGATTTGTATTTCCTGTATAAGCGCAGAGTCCGGCGCCCACACAGTGACCACAGAACTGCAGCCTTGATTCAGGTTTATTTCACAAAACAAGAAAAATTATCCAAATAAAAGGAAAAATGTACAAAAATGAAACCTGCTAAAACTGCCCTCATTGCTGCCGCAAGGCCGACCAGTCAGTGATCCACAGGGACCCTATGGGAAGAGACATGAGCGTGTTTGGGGGGGGTCACAGGAGCGCGGGGGGCAGGCGGCAGAATATATATCACACTCCCCCTCCTCATGGCTCAGGACGTCCAGTGTATACCACATTGGGGGTCCATGCTTCCTTCTAATGTCCCAGACCAGGGCCCCCCCACAATAAAGGGGGTTATAATCCGCTGGACTTGACAAACTGCATTTTGTAGCTGCTCTTGGCTCTCTTTTCAGAGGAGCTGTCATTATTGCTCTGTACGGTGGCGGCTTTGTGCTCGGTGGTTTCTGCTGCAACGGCACTGTGGTTGGCGGTCTCCTCTGCCGGCTGGCTATCGGAGTCGCTGGCGCTGTCACCTGAGTCCGGCCGGTTCTCTGCTCCAGGGCAGCTTTCTTGAGAAGTCTGCTTTTCTTCTGCACCCATAAGCTACAAAGAGAAAAGTCATCATTTACGTCATACAGAAACTGAGGAGGGGGTGGGGGTGACTGGGCGGCATCGGGGCAACTGCTGGGACTCTCCCACCACAACACCTTAGGGGGCGCTATGTCTGGTATGTATATATGCCAAATGAGGGAACCAAATGGAAACTCGGTGGGTCGCTCCATTTGTAGAATCGGGGTGAAAGGGAGACAAAAACTACACAGAACTGTAGGAAAAAGAGGATTCTCCAGAAACCAAGATATGCATCAAATAAGGGTGGGAATAAATTCCTTGGAGTCAGAGACGGGAAGGCAGGGGTCCGAAGGCAGAGACGGGGTGGACATTAGTCTGCAGTGATGCACAGCACTGAGCGGGGGACACAGTCCGGTAATTACAATGTACACACTTACCTCACTGAATCCGAGGCCGCAGTGGCGCCGGTTTCTCCCGGACATGGTGCTGTCCATGCTCTGCTGGAACTGATGCTCTAGTTCATCGTTCATTTTGCGATCTTCATCTCCTGTGAAGCACAAGATCCTCATTACCAAGAGGCAGAGACTCCAGGGGTCCTCACCAGACACCGACATAACGGCTGCGCTCCTAAAGATGTCCCCAACAGCAGCTGGACCACGGGGGCTGCACAAAGGACGCGCTACGTACATTCAGATAAGGCAGGTTAGAGGTCTGGGACTATCCTGGGAATCTGACTTACAGGAGTGCAGGCACCTGCAGCAGAAACAACGATGGAGCAGATATTCAGTCACAGATCAGGGCTGGGGGCACAAACCTGAGCCCAGAATACGGCCATTCACTGGTGACCCCAGCAGATGTCAGGAGAAAGAGGGGTCTGGGATGTCACCCAGAGCGCAGGCAGGAGGCGCACGGAGGTGGCAGAGAGCAAAGAGCAAAACGGGGAAAAAAAAGGTTGATTCACTGCTTTTTTGTTGCTTTACCTCCCCCCAAAAATATCAAAAAGTCATAAAGACTCCAAAATGTTATTAATAAAAATTACAGATTCTTCACAAAAAATTAACCTCACACAGCCCCATAGAAATAACTAAAAAGGTTACGGGCGTCAGAGACAACACTGTAAAAAACGAAACCTATTAAACTGCGGCGGTTTTTGCAGTTCTCCCGCATTTGGATTTTTTTCCAGTTTCCCACTACTTCAATAGAAAATAGTGACATTACAAAGAATAACTTGTCCAAAAAAGCCCCTATCAGACTATGAGAACGAAAAAATAAAAGTGATGGCTCTGGGCAGACGAAGTAAAAAAAAAAAAAAATATCCTCTTCTCAAGGGGTTAATTTTTATTAACTCTTTCTGGGTGGAATGGGAAAAAAAAAAAGCAGCAATACCACAATTGTATTTTTACGCTTAAATTGTGCGCCATTTACTTTGCGGCCTCAATAACAGGATCACGTTACTCCCTGGGTCCGTCCGATCATTGATTTAGTGTTTTTTACATTTTACTACCTTTGCACAAGAACCCTATGGCCGTATCCCAAGACCCAGAACTTTCTAGGGAGCGCTGCGGGGGGCTTGATTCTTGGGGGACGACTTATGGTCCTCACTGGTAACATTTTGGGGTACTCTGAACATTTCAATCGCTTTCTATTCTAGGTTTGCGAGTGGCACAAGAGCCAAAAACAGCAATTCTGGTATTTTGATTCTGGCATTCACCACGCAAAATTAATAATGTGATAATTTTATAGTTCCAGTCTTTTTTCTTCGTATTTTTTTCCATTAATAATCAGTTTTTCATAGAAAAGGTGGATATTTTACTTGGAAGGATTTTTTTTTAATACAAATGTCTTATTTTTTACCACTTACTAGTTTTACAGGGGACTGTGCAGTCCTTTGATCTCTTCCATAATACACTGTGCTCGTTATGTAGTACAGTGCATTATGCTAACAGTAGGAAACTGACAGGCACTCTATTGGGCCATGACTTAGGCAAAAAACAGAAGGCAGACCTGGGGGCCTTCATTAGACTCTGGCTGCCATGTAAAGGCATTGGCACCTCGCAATCACAGAGCCCCCTCGTTGGAAATGGCTTAGATACCACAGCAACTACTGACTGCAGCATCTAAGGGGTCTCCCTGCACAGGAGACTCATGCAGCGCTCTGACTAGAGGTCTAAAAGGAAAAAAAAAAGAAGCATTGATGGTCACTGCAGGCCTTTAAGTACGGCCCAGGTGTCAGCGGACAGTCATTTCCTCCGGTTGTCACTACTCATGTCAATACCCTCCTCATAGCTCCTTACCTGACCTGAAGTGAGATGTGGATTTGTGGTCTCCAATGACGAGACGCCCCGTGTGTTCTCTCTGGAAATCAAACACAGCTCAATGTCAGATGCCGGAAAAGATGGGGGTTGCACAAAATGTACTACACCCACCCTCCACGAAAATAAGTAGAGCAGGGTCACATGTGGCAACCAATCTTATTGATGCAAAACCAGCAGGGGCACCCAAAATAATGGAAATATAACGCCCCAATGTGTGTATCCAGCGACCATTAGAGAGCAAACCCTGTGAGCATCAGCAATCCCAGGAAATCACAGCCCCCTTCAGGTGTGCATCCAGCGATCACTAGAGAGCACACTCTGCGAGCATCAGCAATGCCAGGAAAACACAGCCCTCTTCAGGTGTGCATCCAGCGATCACTAGAGAGCACACTCTGCGAGCATCAGCAATACCAGGAAATCACAGCCCTCTTCAGGTGTGCATCCAGCGATCACTAGAGAGCACACTCTGCGAGCATCAGCAATACCGGGAAATCTCAGCCCTCTGTCACATGTGCATCCAGCGATCACTAGAGAGCACACTCCGCGAGCATCAACAATCCCAGGAAATCTGAGCCCTCCTCACATGTGCATCCAGTGACCACTAGAGAGCACACCCTGCGAGCATCAATCCAGGTAAATGTTGAATTGAGATTATTTTTCTTGCAGTGACGGCTTCTTTTTACCACACGTTGATGCCTCGAGACCAAGACAGAACTGAAAGAACCATATAAGCGCTTACTTGCAGCGGTGCGCAGTCACACAGTACCTGGAGAGATGTGCACATACCAGTCAGCCAGTATATTAGCCTGGCACCAGCAGTGTGGCTAGCACTGTACAGACTGGGCACACGGGCATTGGTCAGGTAAGTACTCGTACGGCACCTCTGCCTATTGGCTGCGTATACCCCTCTAACAATGCTGTGGGTTCTGACTGTTTTGGGGACCACTAATCCCCTTCTAGCAACGTTGTCCCAGTATTTCGTATCACTAGGTCCTCTTTAAAGGGTTTGTCCGCTTTCAGGGCGTGAAAAGTCACAAGTTATGGTGCAAAAATTGGTGCGTAACATAATTTGTGACCTTTACACCACAATAGTGGTGTGAAAGGTTTGATAAATGTCCTTAGGCTTCAGCCTACCATCCGGAGCATACACGGACGGGGGCGAAGGAGGCCAAAGCGCAGCATCCACCACCCATAGGCTCCCATTGTAAACAAAGTATAACGCAGTGGAGGATTTCTTTGGAGGGAGCCCCTGTATCGGACATGTATGTGACGCCAAAAACGAAGCTAAAGGGACACGCCCCTTTCAGACACCTCTTTACACAATGTTGCATCTCGATACAGAATTGTATGAAGGCGCCAAAAACTGAAGTGCTGAGATTTCTATCTCCTACTTCCAACTGACCACCAGTAATGGCCACCATGACACTGCACACGGGAAGTCATCCAGCCTTCTAAAAGCAAGAATACATCCGCTCTGTGTCAGTCTTTACAGTGGTTCTTGCATTCTGTTTATGAGCTAGGAAGCTCAGGATAAACAGATATTGAATAAGGGTCATGGGAATTTTACATAGAACCAATGGAGAGAAAATAAAACACTGCATAGATCGCCGACCCTCAGGGTCCTGTTAGTAGCCGAACAACAAGTGCGACTCAAATCCATCAGAAAGCGGATTATTTACTTTAGAGGAGTCCAGCTCCCGCCATAACTAAAGGTCAGAGGTCATAATACATGATGTCACGGGCTGTGCAGTGCGGCCAGTAATCGCTGTCTTCCCCAAGGACGGTCATCTGCATTGGTAAAGGGTTAAAGGGGTGCTCTGACTCCAGCAGATGACATTTATCATGTAGAGAAAGTTAATACCAGACACTTACTAATGTATTAGGATTCTCCATATTGCCTCCCTTGCTGGCTAAACTCATTTTTCAATATAATAATAGACAGACAGGTGCACTCTGCGGTCTTACTAACCCTCATACCGATGTTAAAATTGAGAATTAACCAACATATCCTGCTGTGGAGGACATGTCTGAGCCAGAGTACCGCGCCAAGGTTTCACTCACCTACCTGTGCCGTATGGGCAATACCAGGGGCCAGTGGGCTGAATTACAAGAGCATTTGGGTTTGAGTATTTCCTGCCTGTTTAACACCATGCCATTTTTTCAGTTGTTTTGTATATTGAGTTGTCTGGAGGTGTATAAACTCCTATGTAAATGTAGCCTGATGTCCATCCACAGGCTACATTTTGGTGCACCTGTGAGGCCTGGGCCATATCAGCCAGTCTTGGGTGGGGCTCACAGCCTTCTCCCTCCTCCCATTGCAGGCATGGCTACATGCTGGAGGTAACTGGGGAGTTTGCTGCGAGTCGGCTAATACACTTCTGTAATTTAGTCCACTGATCCCTGGTATTGCCCATACGGCAGAGGTAGGCGAGTGTTAGGTCCCGAGCTACTTGAGAAACCTTGGCGCGGTGCTCGGGCTCAGACATGTCCTCCACAGTAGGATATGTTGGCTAATTCTCAATTTTAACATCAGAATGAGGGTTTAGTAAGACCGCAGAGTGCACCTGTCTTTTCTATTGCTATTGTTATTATGTTTATCACATCCACACAACTGCCATCTTGTGTAGGATGATTATTGTGGCAATTGTGGTCCGCTGCGGGCATCCTCCGCCCGTATGCAATTTTGCTGGGGATCGCCATTAGCAACGGGCCACAAGTGCAGGATCTGCTCCCCTGTATATATATATGCACAACTGCATCTTGGGTTTGAGTATTTCCTGCCTGTTTAACACCACGCCATTTTTTCAGTTTTTCCATCACATTAAACACGGCTCGTTTCCATGGTTACGACCACCCTGCAATCCAGCAGTAGTGGCCATGCTTGCACACTATAGGAAAATGTACCAGCCTGTGAGAGCTCCCACAGTCCCAGTCACCAGAGAGAACGGTGCTTTTTCCTACAGTGTGCAAGCATGACCACCGCTGCTGGATTACAGGGTGGTCATAACCGTGGAAACGAGCCGTGTATAACCAGCAAAGGAGGCAATATGGAGAGTCACAATACATTAGGAAGCGCCTTGTATTAACTACATGATAAATGCAATTTGCTGTACTGAGACAAGCCCTTTAAATATCATGGCACTACCTTTACCTGGACACAAAACCCTAAAGTCATGGCGGAGCAGACGCCATCGGTAATACTCATCTCCTGATGCTGCTTCTCCCGTCATCTCACCTTTCCGGCCCCCATAAGTCTCAGGAATTTCTGTTTCCGCTCCTCATTGCCGAGATCTACCTTCTCCCAGCTGCCGCCACCGTCCTGGAAACGAAAACATTTATTAGTGCAAACGCACTGACCGACAAGAGAGCTGCAAGCGAGAGAAGCGAAGCTCCCCACAAGAGTGCAGAGAGCAAGCGACAGCATCCAACAATAGAGCTGCGAGCGAGAGCAGAGAAATGTCCTACAAGAGTGCAGAGAGAAGTGAGAGCGTCCGACAAGAGCAGGGAAATGTCCTACAAGAGTGCAGAGAGAAGTGAGAGCGTCCAAAAAGAGACCAGAGAGAGAGCAGGGAACTACTGTCCTACAAGAGTGCAGAGAGAAGTGAGAGCGTCCGACAAGAGAGCCGTTAGAGAGAGAGCAGGGAAATGTCCTACAAGAGTGCAGAGAGAAGTGAGAGCGTCTGACAAGAGAGCTGTGAGAGAGCAGGGAAATGTCCTACAAGAGTGCAGAGAGAAGTGAGAGCGTCCGACAAGAGTCCAGAGAGAGCGGGGAGAAGTGAGAGCGTCTGACAAGAGAACCGGGAAAGAGAGCAGGGAACTGTCCTACAAGAGTGCAGAGAGAAGTGAGAGCGTCTGACAAGAGAGATGTGAAGAGCAGGGAACTGTCCTACAAGAGTGCAGAGAGAAGTAAAAGTGTCCGACAAGAGAGCTGCAAGCGAGAGAAGCGAAGCTCCCCACAAGAGTGCAGAGAGAAGTGAGAGCGTCCGACAAGAGAGTGGAGAGAGAGAAGGGGAATGTCCTACAAGAGTGCAGAGAGAAGTGAGAGTGTCTGACAAGACAGCCGAGAGAGAGAAGGGGAATGTCCTACAAGAGTGCAGAGAGAAGTGAGAGCGTCCGACAAGAGAGCTGTGAGAGAGCAGGGAAATGTCCTACAAGAGTGCAGAGAGAAGTGAGAGCGTCCGACAAGAGAGCAGGGAAATGTCCTACAAGTGTGCAGAGAGAAGTGAGAGCGTCTGACAAGAGAGCTGTGAGAGAAAGAGCAGGGAAATGTCCTACAAGAGTGCAGAGAGAAAAAAATAAGCGTGCGATAATAAAGCTGCGAGCAAAAGGAGGACCATCCTGGGCAACACCAAATAATGAAGATTATTCTTTTTACTATATAGAGGTTCCTCCTTCTGCACCAGGAGAGATGTGCACATACTAATCAGCCTGTAAGAGGGCTGCGAGCAATATGGGGGAGCATCCATCCGACAACACGGGGCAATGCCAGAGGGAGGGGGCAGGGGTCCGACAACACGGGGCAATGCCAGAGGGAGGGGGCAGGGGTCCGACAACACGGGGCAATGCCAGAGGGAGGGGCAGGGTCCGACAACACGGGCAATGCCAGAGGGAGGGGCAGGGTCCGACAACACGAGGCAATGCCAGAGGGAGGGCAGGGGTCCGACAACAGGGGCAATGCCAGAGGAGGGCAGGGTCCGACAGCACGGGGCAATGCCAGAGGGAGGGGCAGGGGTCCGACAACACGGGGCAATGCCAGAGGGAGGGGGCAGGGGTCCGACAACACGGGGCAATGCCAGAGGGAGGGGGCAGGGGTCCGACAACACGGGGCAATGCCAGAGGGAGGGGGCAGGGGTCCGACTACACGGGGCAATGCCTGAGGGAGGGGGCAGGGGTCCGACTACACGGGGCAATGCCTGAGGGAGGGCAGGGTCCGACTACACGGGGCAATGCCTGAGGGAGGGGGCAGGGTCCGACTACAGGGGCAATGCCTGAGGGAGGGGCAGGGGTCAGACTACAGGGGCAATGCCTGAGGGAGGGGGCAGGGGTCCGACTACAAGGGCAATGCCTGAGGGAGGGGCAGGGGTCCGACTACAAGGGGCAATGCCTGAGGGAGGGGGCAGGGGTCCGACTACAAGGGGCAATGCCTGAGGGAGGGGGCAGGGGTCCGACTACAAGGGGCAATGCCTGAGGGAGGGGGCAGGGGTCCGACTACAGGGGCAATGCCTGAGGGAGGGGGCAGGGTCCGACTACAAGGGGCAATGCCTGAGGGAGGGGCAGGGTCCGACTACAAGGGGCAATGCCTGAGGAGAGGGCAGGGTCCGACTACAAGGGGCAATGCCTGAGGGAGGGGGCAGGGGTCCGACAACACGGGGCAATGCCTGAGGGAGGGGGCAGGGGTCCGACAACACGGGGCAATGCCTGAGGGAGGGGGCAGGGGTCCGACAACACGGGGCAGTGCCTGAGGGAGGGGGCAGGGTCTGACAACGGGGCACCTTTTCTCTTTGTCAGGCGTCCAGTACTTTACTATTACAGACATACACCAAGCAGAGATCAGCGGCATTTGTCACCTCGTCGTCCGGGGTTTGGGCCCTTCTCTTGTGGCTCCGCCGACACTCCTCGCCCTCAGCCTGGCGACTCATCGCTCCCGTTCTCCGACCTATTCGTACACACGCAAAGAACGCTGGGATGTGTAGTCGTTCAGTGTCGATCACGTGTTTCCTGTCTGCTGCAAAAACTACATTTCCCGTCATCCTTCTTTGCGCATGTGCAGTTGGCTTGGAGACTTCTACTTCACTGACTGAACGGGTGTTGCCCTCAGCGCCCTTCAATTTGAATCCATCGCAGAGCGCATGCGCTAATCAACCTGCCCCTTATTTTGGCGGAGGATAGGATACACATGCTTCAGAAGAAATATCCGTATCAGATCACACCAGGGTCACCAACCCTCCAGACATTTCTGGACAGTCTGTAAAAATAGGCGACTTTTGTGTCCCTGATTTTTTGAGGCTGGTGATACTTGACTAGATAACTTTGGTGGTAATTATCATCATTTTAGCTCGCAGTAGATGAGTTCTGATCAGTATATTGAGCTATAGACATGGATTATTATAATACTTATGGTATTATTATTATATTATTATTATAATTATTCATTATGGTTTTCCAATTTGTCCGTAAAAAATGTCCAGAATTAAGAAAATTTCCTGTTGGCAACCCTGGATCAATACAGGTTCCCCCAGATCTATATCCGGTCCTACAGGTTCCCCCAGATCTATATCCGGTCCTACAGGTGACCTCATATCTATATCCGGTCCTACAGGCGTCCTCATATCTATATCCGGTCCTACAGGCGTCCTCATATCTATATCCGGTCCTACAGGCGTCCTCATATCTATATCCGGTCCTACAGGCGTCCTCATATCTATATCCGGTCCTACAGGCGTCCTCATATCTATATCCGGTCCTACAGGCGTCCTCATATCTATATCCGGTCCTACAGGCGTCCTCATTTCTATATCCGGTCCTACAGGCGCCCCAGATCTATATCCGGTCCTACAGGCGACCTCATATCTATATCCGGTCCTACAGGCGACCTCATATCTATATCCGGTCCTACAGGCGTCCTCATATCTATATCCGGTCCTACAGGCGACCTCATATCTATATCCGGTCCTACAGGCGCCCTCATATCTATATCCGGTCCTACAGGCGACCTCATATCTATATCCGGTCCTACAGGCGCCCTCATATCTATATCCGGTCCTACAGGCGACCTCATATCTATATCCGGTCCTACAGGCGTCCTCATATCTATATCCGGTCCTACAGGCGTCCTCATATCTATATCCGGTCCTACAGGCGTCCTCATATCTATATCCGGTCCTACATGCGACCTCATATCTATATCCGGTCCTACAGGCGACCTCATATCTATATCCGGTCCTACAGGCGCCCTCAGATCTATATCCGGTCCTACAGGCGTCCCCAGATCTATATCCGGTCCTACAGGCGCCCCCAGATCTATATCCGGTCCTAAAGGCGCCCCCAGATCTATATCCGGTCCTGAAGGCGTCCTCAGATCTATATCCGGTCCTACAGGCGCCCCCAGATCTATATCCGGTCCTAAAGGCGCCCCCAGATCTATATCCGGTCCTGAAGGCGCCCTCAGATCTATATCCGGTCCTACAGGCGCCCCCAGATCTATATCCGGTCCTAAAGGCGCCCTCAGATCTATATCCGGTCCTACAGGCGCCCCCAGATCTATATCCGGTCCTACAGGCGTCCTCATATATATATCCGGTCCTACAGGCGCCCTCAGATCTATATCCGGTCCTAAAGGCGCCCCCAGATCTATATCCGGTCCTACAGGCATCCTCATATCTATATCCGGTCCTACAGGCGACCTCATATATATATCCGGTCCTACAGGCATCCTCATATCTATATCCGGTCCTACAGGCGACCTCATATATATATCCGGACCTACAGGTGTCCTCATATCTATATCCGGTCCTACAGGCGCCCCCAGATCTATATCCAGTCCTACAGGCTCCCCCAGATCTATATCCGGTCTTACAGGCGCCCCCAGATCTATATCCGGTCCTACAGGCGCCCTCAGATCTATATCCGGTCCTAAAGGCGCCCCCAGATCTATATCCGGTCCTACAGGTGTCCTCATTTCTATATCCGGTCCTACATTCTCTGCAGCACTGCAGGGGTTAAAGGGCTTCTGTCACCTCCCATTTAGCAATTTTGAGTAGTGGACATTAGCTATTTGCTAATGTCCGCTGAGTTCATACATATTACTATTACCTCTCTCTGTGCTCTAAATTCTGTAAAAATCGTACTTTTATGTTATGCTAATATCCTAACTATCAGCAAGTTGGGCGGTTAGCCGCCGCATCCTCGGACTATAAACACGTCCCCTCTCCACTTGATAGACAAGGCCAGCGAGCGCTCTTCTCCTCCCGCTGGCCCTGTCTTCCCATGAAATCCCGCGCCTGCACCGTAACGGTCTTCATTCGGCGCAGGCGTTCTGAGTGAAGGACGGGCGCTTGCCAGCTCCTTCACTGAGAACGCCTGCGCCGAATGAAGAGCGTTACGGCGCAGGATTTTATGGGAAGACAGGGCCAGCGGGAGGAGAAGAGCGCTCGCTGGCCTTGTCTATCAAGTGGAGAGGGGACGTGTTTATAGTCCGAGGATGCGGCGGCTACCAGCAAGTAACCACCCAACTTGCTGGTAGTGAAGAAATTAGCATAACATAAAAGTACGATTTTTACAGAATTTAGAGCACAGACAGAGGTAATGGTAATATGTATGAACTCAGCGGACATTAGCAAATAGCTAATGTCCACTACTCAAAATTGTTAAATGGGAGGTGACAGAAGCCCTTTAAAGGGTTTTCCAGGATTTTTATACTGATGACATGTCCTCTGAATAGGTCATCAGTATCTAATCAGTGGGGGTCCGACACCTGGGACCACTGGCGATCAGCTCAGATCCTGAGGATAGGTCATCAGTAGGGCTGCACGATATGGGAATTTTGTGCGATTGCGATTAGGGCCCTAAAAATTGCGATAACGATATGCGATGCGATATTTTAAGGGAATTGTGCTAGGGGTCTATCTGCTTGGATTTTCACGGTAAAAGCGCACACAGATGACTGATAATGTGAAATGTAGTTTTGCTGAACTCAAGAACTGAAAAATAAAATACATATTTGCATTACTGCAAAAGTACAAAATACAAAACTTGCCATTTTCTTTGATAGCGCTGCACAGAACAGATAGATAAAAGAACATGTGTTCATTAAAGAGGACCTTTCACTGGTCCACAGTTTATTAGGCAAAGCTATGTACATTGAGAGCGGCACCCAGGGATGTCCCTGCACTTACTTGTATCCCTGGGTGCCGCTCCGTTCGTCCTCTGTAGCCCCCGGTATCATATCCTGAATATGAGCTGAGCGCTGCGATTGGCCAGCGCTCCAGCCCTGGGAGAAGGAGACGCCCAGGGCAAAAGAAGAAGTCTCCGCCCCAGGCAAAATTGGAGAAGCGAGCGCCGGTACCGGGGCTACAGAGGACGAACGGAGCTGCACCCAGGGATACAAGTAAGTGCAGGGTCATCCCTGGGTGCCGCTCTCCATGTACATACCTTTGCCTAATAAACTGTGGACCAGTGAAAGGTCCTCTTTAAAATAACGACTTTCCACCAGCCCCTCCTCCCTCCCTGCACTGTGACTGATGTATCGCCGGGCGCGCTGTGCAGCATAGCGGCCGGAGATACAGTGTCAGTGTCACGTAGAAAGTCAACCATCGCTTTATAAGACGCACTGCCATTCCCCCCCACACTTTTGGGGGGGAAAAAAGTGTGTCTTATAAAGCGAAAAATACGGTAATATAATTGCAGCATTTTTGGGTCAGCAAATTGCGATTGCGATATGGCGATTAATTGCGATTACGATTGCTTTCGCGATATATTGTGCAGGCCTAGTCATCAGTATGAAAATCTAGGAAAACCCCTTTAATGCTGCGTGGTCTATTTGTGCACCTGCTTGACTAATGAGCCCTGGCATCTATTCTGTGTGGTGTGTCCCACCCTTTTACCTGAGCAACAGTTTCTTTCTGGTCTTTCAAGTCTGCTGGAACCAGTGAAGGATCTCTAATCCGTTTGGCTGTCTGCAGACTGTGTCCTGCCTGACTCCATAGTCTGTCTGCAGTCTGACCGGACCTGTGCCTGTTATTCTGGTCTGTCTGCCTGTGTTCCTATTCCGCCTGTTGCCAGGATTTTGACCCTGTGCCGCCAGCCCTGATCTTGGTACTGTTTTCTGGTTTTTCATGTGCTGTGCCTGCCTGACCTCAGCCTGGTTCTGACAATCTGTACTGCCTGACCCCTTTGTGGTTTGCTCCCATATCTCTAAAAAAACGCCCTTTCCCATAATCAAGCCATGTACGATAGAAATAGACATATTGGGTATTGCCGTGTCCGTATCAACTGGCTCTACAAAAATATCACATGATGAACGCTGTAAAAAAAAAAGAAGTGATCGAAAATTACTAAATAAAAAAACATGACTCTTAGAAAAGGGCATAAAAAAACACAAAAACAAGAATTTTTTTTCAAAAATGCTTTTATTATGTAATATTGCAAAAATGAATAGACATATTGGGTATTGCCACGTCCATTACAAACGGCTCTATCAAAATAGCCATTTTTGTCACCTTGCCTTACAAAAAGCATAATAGTGAGTGATGTACCCAAAATGATAAGAATAAAAACATCAACTCATCTGACAAAAAGAGCCCCCACACAAGACGATCCGACAAAAAAAAAAATAACATGGCCCTCAAAATATGGTGACACAAAAACATGATTTTTATTTTTTTTCCAAAAATGATGTGTGTAAAAGTGGTATAACGTAAAAAAAAACTATGTAAAACTGGCATCTTTGCAATCATACTGACCAGCAGAATAAAGATTAAATAATTTTTTCTGCATGGTGTTCACCGCAATAACAAAACTATAAAAAGCAGTGACTGAATCACTTACCTTTTGTTTATTTTGCTTCCCAAAAAGTTAAAAGATCAATAAGTGATCAAATAGAACCAATGATGATAAAGTCGATTCGCATAAAACTTTGTTTCAATACTGTACAGAGGGAGCGCTCCGTACAGTATTAGAATGTATTGGCTCCGATGAGCCGAAGTTAATAGTTCGCGAAGTCTCGCGAGATTTCTATGGGGCGAGACATTTCTATGGGACCGCTGAAAATAGCGGAGTGCTGGCTCGGCTATTTCTGTCTGCCCCATAGAAATAAATGGGAGCAGGGGCCGCGTGTGCGCGGTGCGCTTCATATTCACTTCTATGGGAGCAGCGCTTGGTGGTGGCCGGACCCTGGGAAATCCGGGGTCTTCCAGCCACAGCTCTCCCCGCTCCGTTCTCGTTGTAGGTGCGGATCCCAGAGGTGGGAGTCCTAGCGATATGCCCCCATTGTCTGAGATGGGAATACCCCTTTAAGGTGAAAAATGGCAAGGTCCTTAAAGGCTATGTACACCTTTGGAGGCAATTTTTTTATGTTTGCATGTTACTCTTTTTTGGCAAAGAGTTAACTATTTTTCTAGCTGTGTGCCTGGTACTTTCACTTTGTACAGGTCATCTAATTAACATCATCTCTAAACTACTGAGAGGACATAAACACTTATTTAAGCCACATTCTTATCATTAAGTTACGAGCTGAGCTATAATGAGTGCTTAGGTGGTCAGAGAGCAGAGATAAGGAGTCTGTCAGCTCCTGGTCTGATGGAAAAGACAGAAAATCCAAAGGGTGCTTTCAGAGCATCTCAGCTCTGTACAGAAAAAAAGACGCCATATTTTTAATAAAGCCCAATTAAAAAATATATTTTTCTAGCTCATAATAAGTACAATGCAATAATTAAAAAAAAAATTGCCCCAAAGGAATTTTTTGTTTACTTTTTTAAAGCTTTCTTTACACCCCTTGATCAGTTTGCATGGTGTCACTATTGACGGGTAAGAAGCCCAATTATGCCCAGTTTTCTGTTAAAAGCAATCGGAAGAACATTTACAATCCAGGCTTGGCCATCAATTCTCTGTACCAAATAATTCTGATACTCTAAATTCTACTTACATTCATAGCAGCTTTGTATGGTTGTGAAAATGGTTATGTCTAGTGGGTATGCCCTATCCGAAGTCCCTGAGGATACCCCTGCTCCCACAAAATGTTACAGTGAGAGACTTGACTTGGAAGAGTCAAGGTAGGAGTGTAATACAGTAGATTATAGCAAGGCGTTGACTCAACGTAGAGTCTAGGACAGGGGTGCACAACGTGCGGCCCAGGGGCCACATGCGGCCCTCGATACCATTCTGTGCGGCCCCCAAACATCTGGTAAAAAAACATGTAGGTCTGTGTCTTATGGCTTCTTACATGTATCTTTCATGTATTCTCCTATTAGATGGGAGTCCTAGAACTGTAAGTAAACATTTATAGTATATACTGTATGTTCAATATGCCAAAAATACAGTATTTCAGTTGGTTATACCCCTTTAAGTTTTATTTTTGGCCCTCGGAATTGGTTCAGGCTGACAATGTGGCCCCCAACCAGAAAAGGTTGTGCACCCCTGGTCTAGGACAATGGATTACATCTAGGTATTGTGTTTTCATGTTATAATACACTGTGTGACCCAAACTCTGTACCTGCAAGGCCAGTATGTCACACTTCTTGCTGTTTCATCTAGATTTTTCTAGCTTGGGTCAATATGAACACAATTCATCTAATCACAGTAATGAAGGATTTCGGTGGGGGAATCTTTCTGCTGAAGCACAGGATTATTTTTCCTGTTAGTGAAGTATAGGACTTCCGAGGGGCCCGTACCCAGCAGGAGTTCTTGTATTCTGTACCATGATGTATCCCGTGATGACTTATTATCTCCTGTCGCTCCTTCAGGATCTGGAGTCCAGCTAGGTAAATTACTAGTTTACCTTATACTTTTACACTCGTATAATTTTATACTGTAATAAGTCTTTTCGTTTCATTGGCTTCAAGGTATAGATTTGTTCAGTCACTCACCGTTCGGTGTTACACGTGGTGTCAGAAGTGGGATCCTTTAGTAAATAAAATGCCTTTCATTAAGTGGCTTTAGCTTTGAGGTATTCATTTTTTCATAAGGTCATTAGGTCCACACTCAGTTTAACACCGCCCCCAAGGATCATGTAACTACGGGACTGAGGTGGCGGATACAGTCAGCAGATGGGAACGCAGCCACAATCACAGTATGTCAAGCGTGCATCTGCCAGAGACCACAGGGGACATTTGGTAAGAGAACTAGAGCCAAAAGAGACTGAGTTGTCACCATGTGAGCTAACAAAGGTGGTCGAGATGCCGGAGAAGCCTCACAATGCCTTCTTCTGGACTGAAAGTGACTTTGGTTTGATATAAACCTTAGAGGATAAGATACTGACTGGTGACACCAAACCCATTCGAGAGTATTACCGCAACATTTTCCTCTACAAGGATGTGAAAGTGCTGCTGAGGCCAATGTTGGAAGTACCATCATCAGGCAGATTAAGAGTCCGTGGTCATCTGGGTTGTTTGTGAGGAAGGACAGCATCCTGTGTTTCTGTGTTGACTATTGAAGTCTCCACATCTACACTGTTCAGAAAGCTTTCCCAAGCAGCAAAGTACTTTTCTACCATCGACCTGGCAAACGGTTACTGGCAGGTTTTAGTCACTGAAAGCAACCAGGAGAAGACCGCCATCATAACCCAGCTTCCAAAGACTCATGGAGTCATATCTAGGGGAACTGAATTCTGAGTACCTACTTATTTGGCCTTAAAGCTAAGCTGAATAAGACTCACCTGTGCAGGAAGAGCTGTGAACACCTGGGGCATGTTATCATCCAGGATGAGTTACAGCTCATGGATTCCAAAATCACGGAAGGAGAGTAGATGTGGTCACAGGACACCGTGCTTTCCGAGGTCTGGTAGGATACCTGAGAGATATCATAGAGGACTTTGCCTAAGTGGCTGTGCACCTTGCTGAACAGGGGCAGACTTCAGGAGACCAACAGGAACATTTTAAATTGGGCTTCCAAAAAAGGCATTCAGGGATCTCCAGAACTTGCTAACTTGTGCCGTGTCACGGCTAATGCAGACATCACCGCGCTTATGCAGACATCACAGCGCATGGCAGCCTATGTATTAGCCTTACGTTTGTTACGCCTCTTCCTATTGCTAGAGCGCAATACTTGCATATTTTTGAGGAAAAGATATGTGAAGCACAGGAAATCAGCAGAGCCTGATATAAGCAATGTGCATGTGTTCTGCGTGTGTCAAGCAGGAGGCAGAGGAGTGTGGTAAAGAACACTAAAAGGAACCAGGAGAAGCAGCCTCGGTGTTACCTGAATGTGTCCTGCATTACCCCTACATCAGTAAGGTCGCTAAAGTCTACCAGCGAAACAGAGACTGCAGGCCTGGCTGCTTGTCGGGGTGAGAAGCAGAAAAACAGAGGAGTTCAGCAAAAAGCAGGAGGCACCTGTTGTTCCAGTGGTATGAATAGCTAAGTTATCAGAAGCTGATGTGTGAAGAAAGACCCGTTCAAGGGGATGTCTCACTTCAGACATTGGTAGCATACCACTAGGATCACATCTGGGACCCATACCTATCTCCAGAACAGGACTTCCAAATACATGTGCAGCCACCCTCCATTAATTTTTATGGTAGTTCTGAAAATCCCTGAGCTGGCTATTTCCGGCAGTCTCATAGAGGTCAATGGAACGGTGGCCACGCTTGCAAGATGCGCTTCCCATTCATTTAGATTATTGGACTTCCAAAAATATCCAAACGCACTAACTTGGATTTTTTCATAACTCCCATAGAAATGAATGGGGAGCACCCTTCACCAGATGTGGAACCTGCACCTATCTGACATTGGTGGCATATATTAGAGCGATATGCCACCAATGCCTGAGATTATAAACCTGAGCACCCTGGTAAAAGCCTAAATGTTCTAGATGGGTTATCCAGTGATGGGCAACGTGCGGCTCTCCAGCTGTTGCTAAACTACAACTCCCACCATGCCCTGCAGTAGGCTGATAGCTATAGACAGGCTTTGCATGCTGGGAGTTGTAGTTCTGCAACAGCTGGAGAGCCGCACGTTGCCCATCACTGGGTTATCCTACTGTTGCACACTGTGTTATTGATGTGTTCAATAAAGGTTCCGTTATAACCTGCTGAAGAATTGTACAATGATGACTGATGTGTTGTCGTTTTGCAAGTCCATTTTCTACAGCAGGCATCCTCAAACTGCGGCCCTCCAGCTGTTGCAAAACTACAACTCCCAGCATGCCTGAACAGCCTACAGGTATCACCCTACAGCACGGCATTGTGGGAGTTGTAGTTTTACAACAGCTGGAGGGCCGCAGTTTGAGGATGCCTGTTCTACAGCATCCTCGGCCAGTCCCAGAGACAGGAGGTGAGGGTACAATTTGCCCCACTTGCCCCATGCTCCTGGTTCTGCTCTGTCCATAAACTCTATCTGATAATCCAGAATATTTCATCATCCAGCTCGTCAAATTGTATTAATACCAGGTTTTACACTGCACACTACACAGGGTGACATGGAACTGGGTAAAGTAAAATGTCTGAAAGCAGCGTGGTTAGCAGCCGTGTCACCTTCCAGATTTTATCGGGAGATTGCGGAGAACCTGCTGTGCTACAATAACGACAGCAACTGTCCCCCTAGTCCTGTCCTTAATAATGAGGAATGTGTCTCTGGATAATTTTGTTTTCCATGTATCGTCTTTGTTTGTCTCGCCGACTGAGAGACGTTGTTGGCACCTTTTCCGGAGAATGCGGTTTAGCAGCCCCATGTACAAGTGAACTACTGAGAAGACCTGAGTACAGGGGCTGAGCCAAACCGAAGAATACTGCAGTGAATTCACCTCTCCGGCCGCCTGAAT
Organism: Bufotes viridis; assembly: GCA_033119425.1. Classification (NCBI taxonomy): domain Eukaryota; kingdom Metazoa; phylum Chordata; class Amphibia; order Anura; family Bufonidae; genus Bufotes; species Bufotes viridis. The sequence continues at coordinate 8,750,244 of CM065598.1, read as the reverse complement.
AAAGGCACGTCTGTGCCCGGGACTCAGGAGCAGTAGCTGTGAAACCATACTGAATATTTACCTCAATAAATCATTAGAGAAAACTAAGGCACAATTATACCCAGAGAGAAAAGCCCATTCCAGGCGGTGATTCATGTGGTCGGGCGCCTGCGCTGCCTTCTGCGCCCTGTTTTGAATTGTACGCGTGTTTGTCTTCTTTGGCTCTTAGAACGTGTCTATAAAGTAATGAGGCTGCTTACTTAACATTCCTCATTACAGGGTTTGGTTTTTCTTGTTGGCCCCGGAGTGGAGATTTGCATAGGCTGCTGTGTCTTAAGGTTTATCTAATGGCACAAACCGGCAATCTGGAAACTTGTCGAATTTCTTCCTCTTGTAGAATGTTCCACTGAGCATTATTTGTGGCTTTCAGTGTCAGCAGCCTGTGTGCATTGTGCTGAAGCCACACAGAGCACATGTCCTGTACTGGAATACCACCGTCCTGAGCCTGGAGGGGGCGCTAACGTTCTGCTCCAGCTGCAGTTTACTCGTCTCGCTGTGAATTGTGCAGCAGGACTGTAGATGGCAGCATTTTCTACTCTTTAGAAATTTCCTCGTCTGTTGTGAATTCGGCAGTTGTGTTTCTTCTTCTGCCTCGTTATCCAGACGTATTACATACGTAAAATAATGGTATTTTAGGCAAAAATATATAGGCCTGGTGATTATCGCCATATTACTGCACTTGTGACACAGAATCCTGTATGGGGCATTGATCATGTTAGCGCATGTTCACATGCAGCAGATTTGATGTAGAAATTTCTCCCAGCTGAAATCTATTCTGAATCAGGCTGTTTCTGCAGCAGGTGCATGGATTTCGGCAAGTCCTTTTGAAACGTAAGACAGGTACAGGACATGGGAATGTACCCATAATGATTGAAGCCAGGGGCGTAGCTAAAGGCTCATGGGCCCTTGTGCAAGAGTTCATCTTGGGCCCCCCTTCCCTCAGTGCTTTGCGTGTCTTCTTATGCGGCACAAGTGTCTTTGGGCCCCTTCAGGCTCCTGAGCCCGGTAGCGACTGCTACCGCTGCACCCCCTATAGCTACCCCTCTGATCGAAGCAGAATGTAGGAATTCTGTCTACGGTGACAACCACACAAAGTGGTGGTGAAAATAGTCTTTTAGAGAGGTGGTCCTCTCCAAGGGGAGACCAGGATACTCAAAATATAGGGGGGACTGAAAAGCCATCACAGAAGTATCTGGTGTATGACTGCAATATACGGGCACCCCCCTGCACACTGATTTGCTTCATCGACAGATCAGCAGGACCGTGTCTAATAGTGGGTTTACATGTGCAGATATTTGGGCAGATTATCGGGACGAGCGTTCCTTCGAGCACTCAGTCCGGTCAATTTGTCTGTCTAACCCTGGGTTCAGACCTGAGCGTTCTTGAAACGCGCGTTTTAGTCGCGCGTATTACAGCGCGTTTTTGCAAGTAGGAAACGCACGTCATACGCGCATTCTTGTGATTGACTACTGTGGTGTCAATCACAATACGCGCGACAAACGCCCCAAAAAAAGCTCAAGTACTTGTTTATGCGTAGGGCGTTTTACAGCACTTTCGAACGCGCTGTAAAACGCGAAAATGTGAACCAGTCCCATAGGGAAGCATTGGTTTGCATGTGTTGAGCGTTTTACAGCGCGTTCGTACGCGCTGTAAAACGCGCAAGTGTGAACTTAGGGTAAAGGTGCAGCAGATCACGCGATGAACAAGCGAAACAATCTTTCATTAGGTGAAATTATCACCTAAATTATCGTTTCTGGGCAGAAGATCGTGCCGTCTAAGCAGCAATCTGCTGTCCAGAACCGTGCAACCGTATGAGGACGAGTGGTGGAAATAGCGACTGCTTGTCCTCATACTGTGAAGGAGATTTTTTCAGTGGGTTCCTATCCTACACTGTAGCAGCACCGCACGGTGAACACCGCTTCAGCAATTGCACAAATGCAGGAGATACAACCCAACAGCATTGGGCCACACCAACCGACAGGCGCAACAACAACAGCCGCCATGTAGCACTGTCTATGAGGAGTATGGAAACCAGACTGAGCAGGTAACACTGACCAGTAAGGCACTGACCTGTGTGACTGGAGTAAAACCTATGAAAATAACATACTGAAGCTTCCATATGTGAATGTGACGCAGCCATGCATGGTGCAGCTGTCCTGGAGCTGGCCACGCACATCTGTGTGATAAGCCTCGCAGACAATGGAGGATTCGCGTGGTGAACTCCACATCCACAAGCAGAATTTCTACATCTTCAGCATCATTTTCCATCCTCCCCTGAAGAGTTCCACAGGATGAGGCTTCTAGACCCTAATCAGGTATGTGACACGGTCAGTGACATCACCATTACTGTGCCCTTGCATTACGGTGTTTAGAGCACCACTGCACCTGGACGTCGACAGGCAGGGATCGTCACCCAGAACAATATGCTGCCACCAGCTCTTCACCCTATGAAGGGTTAGGGCTCATGCACACGAACGTGTGCATCTCGTGCCCGTGCTGTGGATCGCAAATAGCAGTCCGCAATTCATGGGCACCAGCCATGTACCCACCGTTTGCGGATGCAGATTGTGATCTGCAAGATTCAGTCCGCACCGCAAAACAAATACGTGTTCCATTTTTTTGCAGTCCGGAGACACGGACCGAAATCCCACAGAAGCGCTCCGTAGTGCTTCCATAGGCTTCCACTACGTGCCACTCTTGCAGATTACAGACCCATTCAAGGCACACGACCGGTGCCGACTATTGCAGACCCTCTGTTTGTGGGCTGCAATATGGGCACTGGCCGCACTTTTGTGTGCATGAGCCCTTAATGGGAGGGAGTCCACCACCTATCAATGGCTGGAGTCCTGTTCGATCTGTGCCTGTTACTTTCCACATACATAGCTGCATATGACGTATTTAAGAAACTTGGAAGTAAAACAGTGTTGAATTTCGGAGCTGATCGGGGGACGTGGCACACCCTGCTGCTGGCCAGCGTCTTACACACTCGTGGGGCTGTTTACTTTTAATATTAACACCCACATAAAGCTGCCCAATCTGTAAAACCCAGGAAGTGCCGAATAAGGACGATTGTGCTGCTAATGTCCATTGTAGGCATATGGCCTCCTATGATCCATGACATAAGCATCTTGGCCCTTACCCTGGGTTCAGACCTGAGCGTTTCTGAGACGCGCTTTCTATGCGCGTATTTGTCGCGCGTTTTTGGCACGCTACCTGCAGATTACATGGTGACAGGTTCTCTTTATATATAATCTGCTCAGCTCCTCCTGCTCTATAACACGCTGCCTGCAGATTACACGGTGACAGGTTCTCTTTATATATAATCTGCTCAGCTCCTCCTGCTCTATAACACACCGCCTGCAGATTACATGGTGACAGGTTCTCTGTATATATAATCTGCTCAGCTCCTCCTGCTCTATAACACGCTGCCTGCAGATTACATGGTGACAGGTTCATTTTATATATAATCTGCTCAGCTCCTCCTGCTCTATAACACGCTGCCTGCAGATTACATGGTGACAGGTTCTCTGTATATATAATCTGATCAGCTCCTCCTGCTCTATAACATGCTGCCTGCAGATTACATGGTGACAGGTTCTCTGTATATATAATCTGCTCAGCTCCTCCTGCTCTATAACACGCTGCCTGCAGATTACAGGGTGACAGGTTCTCTGTATATATAATCTGCTCAGCTCCTCCTGCTCTATAACACGCTGCCTGCAGATTACATGGTGACAGGTTCTCTGTATATATAATCTGATCAGCTCCTCCTGCTCTATAACATGCTGCCTGCAGATTACATGGTGACAGGTTCTCTGTATATATAATCTGCTCAGCTCCTCCTGCTCTATAACACGCTGCCTGCAGATTACATGGTGACAGGTTCTCTGTATATATAATCTGCTCAGCTCCTCCTGCTCTATAACACGCTGCCTGCAGATTACATGGTGACAGGTTCTCTGTATATACAATCTGCTCAGCTCCTCCTGCTCTATAACACACTGCCTGCAGATTACATGGTGACAGGTTCTGTATATATAATCTGCTCAGCTCCTCCTGCTCTATAACACGCTGCCTGCAGATTACATGGTGACAGGTTCTCTGTATATATAATCTGCTCAGCTCCTCCTGCTCTATAACACGCTGCCTGCAGATTACATGGTGACAGGTTCTCTTTATATATAATCTGCTCAGCTCCTCCTGCTCTATAACACGCTGCCTGCAGATTACATGGTGACAGGTTCTCTTTATATATAATCTGCTCAGCTCCTCCTGCTCTATAACACGCTGCCTGCAGATTACACGGTGACAGGTTCTCTTTATATATAATCTGCTCAGCTCCTCCTGCTCTATAACACGCTGCCTGCAGATTACACGGTGACAGGTTCTCTTTATATATAATCTGCTCAGCTCCTCCTGCTCTATAACACGCTGCCTGCAGATTACACGGTGACAGGTTCTCTTTATATATAATCTGCTCAGCTCCTCCTGCTCTATAACACGCTGCCTGCAGATTACATGGTGACAGGTTCTCTTATATATAATCTGCTCAGCTCCTCCTGCTCTATAACACGCTGCCTGCAGATTACACGGTGACAGGTTCTCTCTATATATAATCTGCTCAGCTCCTCCTGCTCTATAACACGCTGCCAGCAGATTACATGGTGACAGGTTCTCTGTATATATAATCTGCTCAGCTCCTCCTGCTCTATAACACACTGCCTGCAGATTACACGGTGACAGGTTCTCTGTATATATAATCTGCTCAGCTCCTCCTGCTCTATAACACGCTGCCTGCAGATTACATGGTGACAGGTTCTCTGTATATATAATCTGCTCAGCTCCTCCTGCTCTATAACACACTGCCTGCAGATTACATGGTGACAGGTTCTCTATATATAATCTGCTCAGCTCCTCCTGCTCTATAACACACTGTCTGCAGATTACACGGTGACAGGTTCTCTTTATATATAATCTGCTCAGCTCCTCCTGCTCTATAACACGCTGCCTGCAGATTACATGGTGACAGGTTCTCTTTATATATAATCTGCTCAGCTCCTCCTGCTCTATAACACGCTGCCTGCAGATTACACGGTGACAGGTTCTCTTTATATATAATCTGCTCAGCTCCTCCTGCTCTATAACACACTGCCTGCAGATTACATAGTGACAGGTTCTCTTTATATATAATCTGCTCAGCTCCTCCTGCTCTATAACACGCTGCCTGCAGATTACACGGTGACGGGTTCTCTTTATCATACCTCCTAACCGTCCTGGATCTGGCGGGACAGGCCCGGATTGCAGTGGCTGTGCCTGTACGGGGGAGATATGTTCCGCTTTCTGGCAGCTCTCAGACAGTTGCCTGTATTATGATGAAGCAGCGAGCCGAAATTCCTAAAACATAAATGTTATGAATGAACCATTACAACTCTCTCTTTAGGTGCTTACAATCTACTTTCCAATATACTAGCCAAGCTATACCAAAGAAGCAAAAATATACTTAGCCTGTCTGAGCGCAGCTCCCCTCCTCTCGGATTAATCAGCTGCATGCTTCTCACACCCTGTATTAGGCTACCTGCACACGCTGCAGATTCTGCGCAGATTCTCGTACGGAAATTCAGTGCAAAGTTTATGAGATCAGTCAAATTTCATGTACACTTTGTTGTTCCATGTGGATGTTGATCTGCCGTGTGGATATGGAAATCCTCAGCATGTCCATTATGTTTGTGATTTTTGGTGCGGATATCACCCTTTTCAGGAGGGATGAGATCTGCAGGGAAAAATAAATCAAAACTGCAACAGAATCTGCAAGTAACACATGGAAACTTGTGCTGATCTTCTGCATGTTTACTCGCACCTGTCAGGTAGTCTAAGCAGGTAAGATGGCAATGCTGTGTGTTAGTGTGAATGAGGCCCTAGTTTGTAGAAATAACAGTGGACTGTGAGACAGGCTGGCCAGCAGGCACAAAGAGACAGAGAGGAAGACATACAGCGGCACACACAGACTACTATGCATCCCGCAATACTGCGCAGGCGCCCGTACACCCTCGAGAGCTGGTGTAGGCTGGCGACTATGTACCTTGCTCACCAGGTGTGTGCATGTTCTCAAAAGGAAACAAAAATTGGGTGCAGTTTGGTTGTAGGCCCCTCAAAAGTCCAGTCTAGAGAAATACTGAGCCCCCAAAGCTGGAGAAACAGGCTGAAATAAGGTTTAAAAAGATTCCTTAGGGCTTCGTTACACGGGCTTGTCTCCTAGTTTTAATGTGTTACAACAAGCATTTTAAGGTACTTTCACACTTGCGGCAGGACGGATCCTACAGGCTGTTCACCCTGTCAGGTCCGTCCTGCCGCTATTTCGCCGTGCCGCCGCTCTGTCCCCATTGACTATAATGGTGGCGGGGGCGAAGTTACGTCGCAGCATGGCAGTGCATGGCGAGAGGCCGCCAGACTAAAAAGTCGGACATGCAGTATTTTTTTTCCGGCGGCCTCTCGCTGTGCACTGCCGTGCTGCGCCGTAACTCTGCCCTGCCCCCATTATAGTCAATGGAGCCGGAGCGGCAGTCCGGCGGTACGGCGAAATAGCGGCAGGACGGATCCGACAGGGTGAACAGCCTGTTGGATCCGTCCTGCCGCAAGTGTGAAAGTACCCTAAATGTAGTTTTCAGTGTATGGTTGTATGTATGTGTGTATAGTATGCATTTATATGTATGTGTGTATGTATGTATATATGTATGTATGTGTGTGTATGTATGTCTCTATATGTATTGTGTGTGTGTATGTATGTATATATGTATATGTGTCTTATGTATATATGTGTGTATAGGTATGTGTGTGTGTATGTGAGTGAGTGTATGTATGTATATGTGTATGTATGTGTGTATGTCTATATATGTATTATGTATGTGTGTATAGGTATGTGTGTGTATGTATGTCTGAGTGTGTGTGTGTATGTATATGTGTATATGTGTCTTATGTATGTATGTGTGTATAGGTATGTGTGTGTATGTATGTCTGAGTGTGTGTGTGTATGTATATGTGTATGTATGTGTGTGTGTGTATATGTATGTCTGAGTGAGTGTGTGTATGCCTCTATATGTATTGTGTATGTGTGTGTATGTATGTATATATGTATATGTGTCTTATGTATGAATGTGTGTATAGGTAGGTGTGTGTATGTATGTGAGTGAGTGTATGTATGTATGTGTGTATCTGTTGGCGGGGGGCGGAGGGGGTGAATTGCTAAATGTGTTTTTTCTGGTATTTTTCAAGTCTGTTAAAAATGTATAAGTTATAAAATAAATAAAAATCCCTCACTGACCCCCAAAACGCTACAAACCAAGACACACTGGGCTAAATGTATCACAAGGTGTTTTTTAGTCAGTTTTGCATTGCTGTCATAGGCACCATCATTTGATAATCTGCCACATCTTTCTAAGAAGCCCCTTTGTCTAGAGATGTTACTCCAGGATTTAACCACCCAGTAATGGAGCAAAAACGCAAGTTTTTTTAAGCAACTTAAAAAAAAAAGTCAGAGTTGTTTAATCTGGTGTTTAATTTGGTGTACACCTCATTAACATAGCTAGTCGTGCTCACTTACCTGCCCACTTATTAAGAGTGGAGAGTCGAGTGAAAAATCTCAGAAAGCTGCAATTTGGGCTAAATAATGGCTTTGCACAAAAATGTACGATTTTTTTTTTACCACATGAAGAAATGGATGGCACTGTACTGTATGTAGCTGGTGTTATATGGTTTCCATTATCGGAAACAGTAACCATATAAGTATTGTGAATATGTATCGTGTGTATATAGACATATATGTACTGTGCATGCTGTGAGTGTGTGTGCACTCTGGATATATAATGTGTGTATATGTACTGTATATATAATGTGTGTATATGTACTGTATATATAATGTGTGTGCACTCTGGATATATAATGTGTGTATATATGTACTGTATATATAATTTGTGTATATATAATTGGAGTATATTTTCTGTGTGTGTATAAATGTACTATATATGTGTATATGTACTGTGTATATAATTTGTGTATATGTACTGTGTATCCATTATATAATATCTTTCGGTTAGTCTTTCCATGCTTTGTCAGTTGCATGTTATATATCCATACAGTTACAGTGTATGTTCATCTTCTGGAGGCTGACATGGTGCCTGCAGTATATGGAGGGGGGTGTATAAAGAGGTCATTCATATAACCTCCCCCACCATTATAAGCAGGATCCCCTCCCTGCAGTAATATAGAAGCCTCATTATACCGCCTCTCCTCTATACCTTTCTGGCCTCTGTGTTTACCTTGGAATACAAACAGCAGTTCTTGTAGAGTGCACCCCCTACCACAGCCCTGGACCCCTCTCCCCCTGTCTCCTGCCCAAGAGCCGGGTCTTATCTCTTCCTCATATGGTGTTCTTTGTGCCCCCTCCATTCGTGGACCTATGCCTCATTTCTCCCAGTATGGTGCCATCTTCAGGCAAAAACCCTGTCTCATTCCTCCACCATCTAGTGCCTTTTCTCTGTTTCTTCTTGCAATTTTGCAATGCCTCACTAATCATCTCACCATGATGCCACCTACAGCCACAGAGCTGTGCCTCATTCCTCAATCCAGTGTGGCGCCTCCTCTTAGCACAGGTCTATGCCTTATTCCTATTTCCAATGTGGCGTCTCCTTTTACCGTAGACCTGTGCCTCATTCCTGCTTCCAGTGTGGTGCGTCTTCTTACCAGAGAGCTGTGCCTCAATCCGTCTTCCAGTGTGGTGCCTCCTCTTAGCCAAGAGGTTTTGGGTCATTTAGAATTGGAATCACAAAAATAAACGTGGCCTAAATGGGTGGGACTGCTCCAGACCCCAAACACTGTGGCGTGTTTCTAACTGGGGGGGCAGTTCCTCCGCATGTGGTTCGCAGCGAACGGCTATCCCCAGCAAAAATTGCATACAATGGAGGATGCCGGCGCGAACCACAAGCACCACACAAACATCCTACACAAAATAAAACATGTGCGGATGAAAATATATAAACACATAACTCACAGAAAAAAGATGCACCACATGGATAAGCAACTGACAACACTGGCTATCCCTCACTCTGGTGTTAAAAGCTGAGAGATTCGCCAATATTTCCAATCAGGAACATATCGGAGCCCCTTTAGGCACCACTACACGGTATCTCAGCATGACATGGGGTCCTACCACTAGACTACCTATGGTGTGTGAACAAGGTCTGAACAGGTATTAAGTAGCCTACAGCCCCATCCCACTCACCTGCACTGCAGGACCAACAATGCAATGGGGAACACATGAGGCCGCAAGCTACACCTACAACAGACCGTGTGACACCGGCTTCCAGGTGCAACAGAATGTTTACAAGCCATATGCAATGGCACATTCAATACATATAAAACAATTGGGCAGGGGCACGGGTGTGCAACCCCCTTCGTCTGCTACAGTTCTGAAAGTGGGGATTTACAAGGAAGGATTAGCCCCCTAGGTTCCCACTTAGACAATGCGACAAAAACTAAAATTTGGTCGAACCTGTATGTGGATATTTGGTCCTTGGCGGTCAATAAGGAGCGTTGTCCTAACGCCAAGAATTTACTATTACACCCGTTTACCAATGGGATGTGCTGTTTCGGCTACATGCACACGACAGTTGTTTTTCTCGGCTTCCGTTTCATTTTTTTTTGCGGATAGGATAGGAACCCATCCATTTCAATGGGTCAGCAAAAAAATGCTGACAGTTCATCTGTTTGTGTTCCGCGTCCGTTGTCCGTGTTTCCCTTCAGCAAAAAAAGTAGGTCATGTCCTACTTTTTTCTCATTTGCGGACGAGGATAGGCATTTATTACAGGGGATCTGTTAAAACAAAGGAATCCTCCCAAAAAACTAATGGGCCATCAGTTTCTTTTTGCGGATTTGCGGATCCGCGGATCCCGATTTGCGGACAGCAAAAAACAACTGTCGTGTGCATGTAGCCTTCCTGTCACTTTTTCAAACTCTTTAGTACGTTTTTGGAATAGGTGATACGTTTCGTCACGGGGTCCCAGTCACTCTTGCATTATTTGGATAACTTACTTTTGGTTTCCCCGGGTGGCTCTGGTACTTGTCAGTTTTTATTGGATACGTTCCGTTTTTACATGCAGTGTTTCGGGGTTCCGCTCTCTGAAGAGAAAAACGTTGGTCCTGTTACTACCCATTCGTTTTTTTGGCATTGAGCTTGATTCTGTAGCGATGGTTTTTCATCTACTTGAAAAACTGGAGCCGTTGATGGGTTTTGTTTGGTCCGGAAAGCTACGTTGCGGCAGATGCAGTCGCTCCTCGGCTTTTGCCTCTCGGGTCATGCATATGGGCAGGTTTTTTTTCTAGGCGGATTTCTATTTCTACTGAGGGTGCCCGGCGTCCGGAGCATCACATAGGACTCACCAGGCTTGTGGATGTGCATGTTTGACGTGAATTTGAAGCTGGTTACAACGGTTGCATGTGTTATTACATAGTGGAGATTGCAAATTGCGTGCTTTCGTTTTTTACCGACTCGTTGGGTTCTTTTCATTTACGGGGCGGTGTTGGGCACGAAATGGTGTGCAGGCCCCTGGCCTGACATTTGGCGAGAGGTCGGTCTTTGTCGGAATCTGACGCTGCTGGAACTTTTTCCGATTGTTCTGTCAGTTGAATTATGGGGCTCTAGCATGTCTAATCGTCGGGTTCTTCTTTTGACGGATAATATACTGGTTATCCATTGCATCAATCGTTTATCGTCATCGCCTCCTGTCTTGGCGTTGTTGTGGTACTTGTGCCTTGAGTCTAACATCTGGCTCAGAGTTCGCCACGTGCCCGGGGTGGATAATGCTATAGCTGATGTGTTGTCTCGTTTCTCTTGGCAGAAGTTCCGAGAGCTGTTGCTGGAGGTGGCCCTGGAGGGCTGGGCGTGCCCGACCTGCCTATGGGACCTGGTGTCGCTGGATTGATGCCGCTGGTGTAAGCTTCTGTTGCCTCTGCTACCTGGCGGCAGTACGGTAAGGAGTGGGATGCATGGTGTCTCGGCTGAGGGGCAGCGGGTGGAAGACTCAGACTTGGTGCAGTTGGAGGTGTCAGTGCCTTACCTGCTGCGCTTGCGATCCAATCGGTTGTCCACGTTGGTCGCTTTATTTTCAGCTTCTTGGTTGGCATGGTGTGACCAAGCATTTTGCGATATGCCAGGAGTAAACTGGCTCCTCCGTGGCAGTCAAGTGTTGGACAATTGTGGATGGAGCCAAAAGGGTGGACTTGCCCACTAGGAGTCCTTTGCTTGGCAGAACACTGTGGGCACGCGTTAAATATTCATATGCTGTCTAAAAATTACGTAATGATGTTAATGAGAGAAAATAAAAGCTGTGAAGGACCACTGTCATTCAAAAGGTTAATGGTTTTCTGTGTCATTTTGTTCAGGGAGGAAGGGTGGCACGTTAAGTGGAAGCAGGTAGTTCTTGGCAGTCTCCTTCCAGTGTGGTGCCTCCTCTTACCACAGATCTATGCCTCATTCCTCCTTCCAGTGTGGTGCCTCCTTTTACCGCAGATCTATGCCTCATTCCTCCTTCCAGTGTGGCGCATCTTCTTACCACAGATATATGCCTCATTCCTCCTTCCAGTGTGGTGCCTCCTCTTACCACAGATCTATGCCTCATTCCTCCTTCCAGTGTGGTGCCTCCTTTTACCGCAGATCTATGCCTCATTCCTCCTTCCAGTGTGGTGCCTCCTTTTACCGCAGATCTATGCCTCATTCCTCCTTCCAGTGTGGCGCATCTTCTTACCACAGATATATGCCTCATTCCTCCTTCCAGTGTGGTGCCTCCTTTTACCGCAGATCTATGCCTCATTCCTCCTTCCAGTGTGGCGCATCTTCTTACCACAGATCTATGCCTCATTCCTCCTTCCAGTGTGGTGCCTCCTCTTACCACAGATCTATGCCTCATTCCTGCTTCCAGTGTGGTGCCTCCTCTTACCACAGATCTATGCCCCATTCCTGCTTTCAGTGTGGTGCCTCCTCTTACCACAGATCTATGCCTCATTTATCCTCCCAGTGTGGCGCCTCCTCTTACCACAGGGCTGTGCCTCGTTTCTTCTTCTGGTAAGGGCCCCCACCTTTATTGCCTCAGTAAATATCATGTTCCGTGTTTTGCAGAAAGAAAAACTGAAGAAAACAAGTCCAAGGAAGGTGCACTTCCCTAACAATGCCCCACGCGTTCCAGCGCAGATAAAAGAACATCCGTCTTTATTCAATACAGCGCATCACCATTCATGTCCAAAAGAGAACGTGTTTCTGGGTTAAAACCATATGTGCGTTCGACTTGACGATGGGGTTTTAGCCCAGAAACACGTTCTCTATTGGACATGAATGGTGATGCGCTGTATTTAATAAAGACGGATGTTCCTTTATCTGCGCTGGAACGCGTGGAGCATTGTTAGGGAAGCGCACCTTCCTTGGACCCCGTGTTTTTTACAGTCCCTATATCAACAGGGGCAGTCTGTGTATCATCAGGCACAGTCTCTATATCACCAGGAGCAGTCTCTGTATCATCAGGCACAGTCTCTATATCATCAGGTGCAGTCTCTCTATCATCAGGTGCAGTCTCTGTATCATCAGACGCAATCTCTGTATCATCAGACACAGTCTCCGTATAATCAGTTGCAGTCTCTATATCATCAGGCACAGTCTCTATATCACCAGGTGCAGTCTCTGTATCATCAGGTGCAGTCTTTGTATCATCAGGTGCAGTCTCTCTATCCTCAGGTGCAGTCTCTCTATCCTCAGGTGCAGTCTCTCTATCCTCAGGTGCAGTCTTTGTATCATCAGGTGCAGTCTCTATATCATCAGGCACAGTCTCTATATCACCAGGTGCAGTCTCTCTATCATCAGGTGCAGTCTCTCTATCATCAGGTGCAGTCTTTGTATCATCAGGTGCAGTCTCTCTATCCTCAGGTGCAGTCTCTCTATCCTCAGGTGCAGTCTCTCTATCCTCAGGTGCAGTCTTTGTATCATCAGGTGCAGTCTCTCTATCATCAGGTGCAGTCTTTGTATCATCAGGTGCAGTCTCTGTATCATCAAGTGCAGTCTCTCTATCATCAGGTGCAGTCTCTCTATCATCAGGTGCAGTCTCTATATCACCAGGTGAAGTCTCTGTACCATCAGGTGCAGTCTCTGTATGATCAGGTGCAGTTTCTCTATCATCAGGTGCAGTCTCTCTATCATCAGGTGCAGTCTCTCTATCATCAGGTGCAGTTTCTATATCACCAGGCGAAGTCTCTGTACCATCAGGTACAGTCTCTGTACCATCAGTTGCAGTCTCCTTATAATCAGTTGCAGTCTCTATATCATCAGGCACAGTCTCTATATCACCAGGTGCAGTCTCTGTATCATCAGGTGCAGTCTCTGTATAATCAGTCGCAGTCTCTGTATCATCAGGTGCAGTCTCTCTTTCATCAGGTGCAGTCTCTATATCACCAGGTGCAGTCTTTGTATCATCAGGTGCAGTCTCTATATCACCAGGTGCAGTCTCTGTCTCATTAGGCACAGTCCCTATATCACCAGGCACAGTCTCTATATCACCAGGTGAAGTCTCTGTACCATCAGGTGCAGTCTCTGTACCATCAGGTGCAGTCTCTATATCATCAGGTGCAGTCTTTGTATCATCAGGTGCAGTCTTTGTATCATCAGGTGCAGTCTCTCTATCATCAGTTGCAGTCTTTGTATCATCAGGTGCAATCTCTCTATCATCAGGTGCAGTCTCTCTATCATCAGGTGCAGTCTCTCTATCCTCAGGTGCAGTCTCTCTATCCTCAGGTGCAGTCTTTGTATCATCAGGTGCAGTCTCTCTATCATCAAGTGCAGTCTCTCTATCATCAGGTGCAGTCTCTCTATCATCAGGTGCAGTCTCTATATCACCAGGTGAAGTCTCTGTACCATCAGGTGCAGTCTCTGTATGATCAGGTGCAGTTTCTCTATCATCAGGTGCAGTCTCTATATCATCAGGTGCAGTCTCTGTATGATCAGGTGCAGTTTCTATATCACCAGGCGAAGTCTCTGTACCATCAGGTACAGTCTCTGTACCATCAGTTGCAGTCTCTGTATCATCAGGTCCAGTCTCTGTATCATCAGGTGCAGTCTTTGTATCATCAGGCACAGTCTCTATATCACCAGGTGCAGTCTCTGTATCATCAGGCACAGTCTCTCTATCATCAGGTGCAGTCTCTGTACCATCAGTTGCAGTCTCTGTATCATCAGGTGCAGTCTTTGTATCATCAGGTGCAGTCTCTCTATCCTCAGGTGCAGTCTCTATATCATCAGGTGCAGTCTCTGTATGATCAGGTGCAGTTTCTATATCACCAGGCGAAGTCTCTGTACCATCAGGTACAGTCTCTGTACCATCAGTTGCAGTCTCTGTATCATCAGGTCCAGTCTCTGTATCATCAGGTGCAGTCTTTGTATCATCAGGCACAGTCTCTCTATCATCAGGTGCAGTCTCTGTACCATCAGTTGCAGTCTCTGTATCATCAGGTGCAGTCTTTGTATCATCAGGCACAGTCTCTCTATCATCAGGTGCAGTCTCTGTACCATCAGTTGCAGTCTCTGTATCATCAGGTGCAGTCTTTGTATCATCAGGTGCAGTCTCTCTATCCTCAGGTGCAGTCTCTGTACCATCAGGCACAGTCTCTATATCACCAGGTGCAGTCTCTGTATCATCAGGCACAGTCTCTCTATCATCAGGTGCAGTCTCTGTACCATCAGGTGCAGTCTTTGTATCATCAGGTGCAGTCTCTGCATCAACCAGGAAAAAGGAAAAATCTCCAGCTTTTCTAAAACTTGATCCTTAATTATTCACATTCTAAAAACATCACAGGTCAGTTAAAAAGATGCTTACGCGTTTCGAACAACAGAATGTGTGTTCTTAGTCATAGCCAAGTCTGAACTAAAACAGAGCAGTATATATAAAGCACCCTCCTTCACATCGCAGGCAGAACATTAGGATAAATTGCATTAACTCTATGACTGCCAAATAGAGACGTACATATCAATCACAGAGAAACACTTCGGAACACATTTATTAAGGACGGCGTTTTAGACGCCGCTCTTAATAAAGCCCTGTACTGGCGCCGGCCTCTGCATAACTTTGGCGCACCCAGCGCCTGTTCAAAATGTAAGACAGCTTCCTTGCTGTCTTAGGCCTCATGCACACGACCGTTTTTTTATGCTGTCCGCAAAAAGGGGTTCCGTTGTTCAGTGATCCGTGTCCGTTTTTGCCTTCCGTTGTGTTTCCGTGTGTCTTCCGGTTTTTTTAGCGGACATGACCCAAAAGATTTTACCAAAAGCCAGGCTGACAATTTTTGCCAAGTGCCTGCCAAGGGATCCGCAAAAAAAACGGACACGGAACGCGGATGACACACGGATGGCCATCCGCATTTTTTCACGGTCCCATTGACTTGAATGGGTTCGTGAACCGTTTTTCACAGACAAGAATAGGATAGGTTATATATTTTTGACGGACTGAAAACCAATGGGTCCGCAGAAAATCACGAAAAACGGAGCAACGGACACGGAAACAAACAACGGTCGTGTGCATGAGGCCTTACATTTAGACCATTTTCTAAGCCTAAAACAAGCATAGAAAATGGTAAATAAGACGGCGTGCTGGCACATAACCTTCCCCGCCCAAACCAAACCCACTTTTTTAGACCTGGCATACTCGGGGAAATTCACAGATTTAGGCTACATGCACACGACAGTTGTTTTTTGCTGTCCGCAAATCGCGGAACCGCCTTCCTTTTTTTTTCACATCCACATCTGTTCTGTGTCTGCAAATTTTGTAGGTTGAGTTTCCGTGTGTCTTCCTTTTTTTTTGCGGATCCGCAAAAAAAAACTGAAGGCTTGAACCAGTCTCTTAAAGTACCTGTACAAGTGCCCTGGTTTCCAAGCAGCCGTCCACAAAAAAACCCGGATGCGGATGACAAATGGATGTCTTCCGTTGGTCATCCGTATTTTTTGCGGACCCATTGACTTCTATGGGTTCGCAAAACGTTTTTTGCGGACAAGAATAGGACAAGCCATATTTTTTTTGCGGACGTTAAATGCGGACAGTGGACAGGCAATGGTAGAGGCATTCGCATTTTTAACGGATCCATAGAAATCAATGGGAAACCATCGGATCCGCAAAAAAAACGGAGCGGAGGCCGCAAATAACCACTGCCGTGTGCATGTAGGCTTAGACGTATTTCTGTATAATAAATGACCCCCTTTATTTATTAATAAAAGCACGTAAGTTCCTGCCTCTAGGTGTCCTCATATCTATATTAAAAATCCAAAAGGCTTCTCTTGCATGCAACTTTCTCTCCCAGTCTCCTCCCGTTTTTGGAGAAACTACCTTTTCTCGGCCCATCACCTGAAGGGAACAAAGATCAACTTGATGCACATGTTAAAAATGCCAGGATGCTGCAGGTATATTGCTCGCACCAAGATTAGCTGCCTGCGAAATGTGTTCTCCTCATCTTTTTCTGAGTTGTCTTGCAGTGCACCTAATATATGGGACATTACATGAGGTGCACCTAGTGACGCACACCACATGATCTGGACTACAATTGATGAATGATTTGATTACACGCCCCACCATACTTTTGGTTTTGTGCATGTACCTACATAGTCCACATTTCGACGACCCACATTTAAAGGGATTGTCCGACCCCCTCTAATGCCCGGGCCCCTCACACAGGTTGTACTTACCTTGCTCCCTGGCACCCGTTTCGCTTCTGATGCCCATACGGCTGGCGAAGGTGGGTGTCGGCAGCTAATAGCAGGTGGGTGATGCTAGAAAGGCTCGTCCCCATTGCAGCCTGCTATTGCCTACCAATCACCCCCACGTCGTCAATGTGCTGATAACATCCTCTGGTTCCGTCTCTTCTCTCTAGTGCGGAGTAGATAATAAGCAGGTTTTTTATTTGTAGCCAATTCAGTCGCTCTAGACGGGTGAGAAGAAGAAGAACCCCAGTTAGTCAGTCTATTATGTCAAAATCTGATTCCTGGTTGCATACCCTCTTAGCTCTGATATTCACCATATGGAATATTCCTGGGGACATGAGGGGGAGAAGGGACTTACCTACAACTGGTTTGCAATACAAAGTAACAAAAAGTTTTGCAGAGGTACATTCTCCTGTTGAACACAAATCCATACATCAGCTGCTCTGTTTCAGTTCAGACTTGGCTGTGACTAAGAACACACATTCTGTTGTTTGAAACGCGTAAGCATCTTTTTAATTGACCTGTGATGTTTTTAGAATGTGACCAATGAAGGATCAAGTTTTAGAAGAGCTGAAGATTTTTCCATTTTACTGATTTATGTTGTCATCCTGTGGCCGGTCCGAGTTTTCCTCTGTGCACTTCTCCTGTGGTGGGCTGAACTCTCTATATGTTTCCTGCAGTCTCTTTATCATCAGGCGCAGTCTCTATATCACTAGACACTGTATGCATACATCAGGCGCAGTCTCTATATCACCAGACACTGTATGTGTACATCAGGCGCAGTCTCTATATCACCAGACACTGTATGTGTACATCAGGCGCGGTCTCTATATCACCAGACACTGTATGTGTACATCAGGCGCAGTCTCTATATCACCAGACACTGTATGTGTACATCAGGCGCAGTCTCTATATCACCAGACACTGTATGCATACATCAGGCGCAGTCTCCATATCACCAGACACTGTATGTGTACATCAGGTGCAGTCTGTATATCACCAGACACTGTATGTGTACATCAGGCGCAGTCTCTATATCACCAGACACTGTATGCATACATCAGGCGCAGTCTCTATATCACCAGACACTGTATGTGTACATCAGGCGCAGTCTCTATATCACCAGACACTGTATGTGCACATCAGGCGCAGTCTGTATATCACCAGACACTGTATGTGTACATCAGGCGCAGTCTCTATATCACCAGACACTGTATGTGTACATCAGGCGCAGTCTCTATATCACCAGACACTGTATGTGTACATCAGGCGCAGTCTCTATATCACCAGACACTGTATGCATACATCAGGCGCAGTCTCTATATCACCAGACACTGTATGTGTACATCAGGCGCAGTCTCTATATCACCAGACACTGTATGTGTACATCAGGCGCAGTCTCTATATCACCAGACACTGTATGCATACATCAGGCGCAGTCTCTATATCACCAGACACTGTATGCATACATCAGGCGCAGTCTCCATAACACCAGACACTGTATGCATACATCAGGCGCAGTCTCTATATCACCAGACACTGTATGTCTACATCAGGCGCAGTCTCTATATCACCAGACACTGTATGTGTACATCAGGCGCAGTCTCTATATCACCAGACACTGTATGTGTACATCAGGCGCAGTCTCTATATCACCAGACACTGTATGTGTACATCAGGCGCAGTCTCTATATCACCAGACACTGTATGTGTACATCAGGCGCAGTCTCTATATCACCAGACACTGTATGCATACATCAGGCGCAGTCTCTATATCACCAGACACTGTATGTGTACATCAGGCGCAGTCTCTATATCACCAGACACTGTATGTGTACATCAGGCGCAGTCTCTATATCACCAGACACTGTATGTGTACATCAGGCGCAGTCTCTATATCACCAGACACTGTATGTGTACATCAGGCGCAGTCTCTATATCACCAGACACTGTATGTGTACATCAGGCGCAGTCTCTATATCACCAGACACTGTATGTGTACATCAGGCGCAGTCTCTATATCACCAGACACTGTATGCATACATCAGGCGCAGTCTCTATATCACCAGACACTGTATGTGTACATCAGGCGCAGTCTCTATATCACCAGACACTGTATGTGTACATCAGGCGCAGTCTCCATATCACCAGACACTGTATGTGTACATCAGGCGCAGTCTCTATATCACCAGACACTGTATGTGTACATCAGGCGCAGTCTCTATATCACCAGACACTGTATGTGTACATCAGGCGCAGTCTCCATATCACCAGACACTGTATGTGTACATCAGGCGCAGTCTCTATATCACCAGACACTGTATGTGTACATCAGGCGCAGTCTCTATATCACCAGACACTGTATGTGTACATCAGGCGCAGTCTCTATATCACCAGACACTGTATGTGTACATCAGGCGCAGTCTCTATATCACCAGACACTGTATGTGTACATCAGGCGCAGTCTCTATATCACCAGACACTGTATGTGTACATCAGGCGCAGTCTCTATATCACCAGACACTGTATGCATACATCAGGCGCAGTCTCTATATCACCAGACACTGTATGTGTACATCAGGCGCAGTCTCTATATCACCAGACACTGTATGTGTACATCAGGCGCAGTCTCTATATCACCAGACACTGTATGCATACATCAGGCGCAGTCTCCATATCACCAGACACTGTATGTGTACATCAGGCGCAGTCTCTATATCACCAGACACTGTATGTGTACATCAGGCGCAGTCTCTATATCACCAGACACTGTATGTGTACATCAGGCGCAGTCTCTATATCACCAGACACTGTATGCATACATCAGGCGCAGTCTCTATATCACCAGACACTGTATGTGTACATCAGGCGCAGTCTCTATATCACCAGACACTGTATGTGTACATCAGGCGCAGTCTCTATATCACCAGACACTGTATGTGTACATCAGGCGCAGTCTCTATATCACCAGACACTGTATGTGTACATCAGGCGCAGTCTCCATATCACCAGACACTGTATGTGTACATCAGGCGCAGTCTCTATATCACCAGACACTGTATGCGTACATCAGGCGCAGTCTCTATATCACCAGACACTGTATGTGTACATCAGGCGCAGTCTCTATATCACCAGACACTGTATGTACATCAGGCGCAGTCTCTATATCACCAGACACTGTATGTGTACATCAGGCGCAGTCTCTATATCACCAGACACTGTATGTGTACATCAGGCGCAGTCTCTATATCACCAGACACTGTATGTGTACATCAGGCGCAGTCTCTATATCACCAGACACTGTATGTGTACATCAGGCGCAGTCTCCATATCACCAGACACTGTATGTGTACATCAGGCGCAGTCTCTATATCACCAGACACTGTATGCATACATCAGGCGCAGTCTCTATATCACCAGACACTGTATGTGTACATCAGGCGCAGTCTCTATATCACCAGACACTGTATGTGTACATCAGGCGCAGTCTCGTATATCACCAGACACTGTATGTGTACATCAGGCGCAGTCTCTATATCACCAGACACTGTATGTGTACATCAGGCGCAGTCTCTATATCACCAGACACTGTATGTGTAAATCAGGCGCAGTCTCCATATCACCAGACACTGTATGTGTACATCAGGCGCAGTCTCTATATCACCAGACACTGTATGTGTACATCAGGCGCAGTCTCTATATCACCAGACACTGTATGTGTACATCAGGCGCAGTCTCTATATCACCAGACACTGTATGTGTACATCAGGCGCGGTCTCTATATCACCAGACACTGTATGTGCACATCAGGCGCAGTCTCTATATCACCAGACACTGTATGTGTACATCAGGCGCAGTCTCTATATCACCAGACACTGTATGCATACATCAGGCGCCGTCTCTATATCACCAGACACTGTATGTGTACATCAGGCGCAGTCTCTATATCACTAGACACTGTATGCATACATCAGGCGCAGTCTCTATATCACCAGACACTGTATGCATACATCAGACGCAGTCTCCATATCACCAGACACTGTATGCATACATCAGGCGCAGTCTCTATATCACCAGACACTGTATGCATACATCAGGCGCCGTCTCTATATCACCAGACACTGTATGTGTACATCAGGCGCAGTCTCTATATCACTAGACACTGTATGCATACATCAGGCGCAGTCGCTATATCACCAGACACTGTATGCATACATCAGGCGCAGTCTCTATATCACCAGACACTGTATGTGTACATCAGGCGCAGTCTCTATATCACCAGACACTGTATGTGCACATCAGGCGCAGTCTCTATATCACCAGACACTGTATGTGCACATCAGGCGCCGTCTCTATATCACCAGACACTGTATGTGTACATCAGGCGCAGTCTCTATATCACCAGACACTTTATGTGCACATCAGGCGCAGTCTCTATATCACCAGACACTGTATGTGCACATCAGGCGCAGTCTCTATATCACCAGACACTGTATGTGTACATCAGGCGCAGTCTCTATATCACCAGACACTGTATGTGCACATCAGGCGCAGTCTCTATATCACCAGACACTGTATGTGCACATCAGGCGCCGTCTCTATATCACCAGACACTGTATGTGTACATCAGGCGCAGTCTCCATATCACCAGACACTGTATGTGTACATCAGGCGCAGTCTCTATATCACCAGACACTGTATGTGCACATCAGGCGCAGTCTCCATATCACCAGACACTGTATGTGTACATCAGGCGCAGTCTCCATATCACCAGACACTGTATGTGTACATCAGGCGCAGTCTCTATATCACCAGACACTGTATGTGCACATCAGGCGCAGTCTCCATATCACCAGACACTGTATGTGTACATCAGGCGCAGTCTCCATATCACCAGACACTGTATGTGTACATCAGGCGCAGTCTCTATATCACCAGACACTGTATGTGTACATCAGGCGCAGTCTCTATATCACCAGACACTGTATGTGCACATCAGGCGCAGTCTCCATATCACCAGACACTGTATGTGTACATCAGGCGCAGTCTCTATATCACCAGACACTGTATGTGTACATCAGGCGCAGTCTCTATATCACCAGACACTGTATGTGCACATCAGGCGCAGTCTCTATATCACCAGACACTGTATGTGTACATCAGGCGCAGTCTGTATATCACCAGACACTGTATGCATACATCAGGCGCAGTCTCTATATCACCAGACACTGTATGCATACATCAGGCGCAGTCTCTATATCACCAGACACTGTATGTGCACATCAGGCGCAGTCTCTATATCACCAGACACTGTATGTGTACATCAGGCGCAGTCTCTATATCACCAGACACTGTATGCATACATCAGGCGCAGTCTCTATATCACCAGACACTGTATGTGCACATCAGGCGCAGTCTCTATATCACCAGACACTGTATGTGTACATCAGGCGCAGTCTCTATATCACCAGACACTGTATGTGTACATCAGGCGCAGTCTCTATATCACCAGACACTGTATGCATACATCAGGCGTGGTCTCTATATCACCAGACACTGTATGCATACATCAGGCGCAGTCTCTATATCACCAGACACTGTATGCATACATCAGGCGCAGTCTCTATATCACCAGACACTGTATGTGTACATCAGGCGTGGTCTCTATATCACCAGACACTGTATGTGTACATCAGGCGCAGTCTCCATATCACCAGACACTGTATGTGTACATCAGGCGCAGTCTCCATATCACCAGACACTGTATGTGTACATCAGGCGCAGTCTCCATATCACCAGACACTGTATGTGTACATCAGGCGCAGTCTCCATATCACCAGACACTGTATGTGTACATCAGGCGCAGTCTCTATATCACCAGACACTGTATGTGTACATCAGGCGCAGTCTCTATATCACCAGACACTGTATGTGCACATCAGGCGCAGCTCTCTATATCACCAGACACTGTATGTGCACATCAGGCGCAGTCTCTATATCACCAGACACTGTATGTGTACATCAGGCGCAGTCTCTATATCACCAGACACTGTATGTGCACATCAGGCGCAGTCTCTATATCACCAGACACTGTATGCATACATCAGGCGCAGTCTCCATATCACCAGACACTGTATGTGTACATCAGGCGCAGTCTCCATATCACCAGACACTGTATGTGCACATCAGGCGCCGTCTCTATATCACCAGACACTGTATGTGTACATCAGGCGCAGTCTCTATATCACCAGACACTGTATGTGCACATCAGGCGCAGTCTCTATATCACCAGACACTGTATGTGCACATCAGGCGCAGTCTCTATATCACCAGACACTGTATGTGTACATCAGGCGCAGTCTCTATATCACCAGACACTGTATGTGTACATCAGGCGCAGTCTCCATATCACCAGACACTGTATGTGTACATCAGGCGCAGTCTCCATATCACCAGACACTGTATGTGTACATCAGGCGCAGTCTCCATATCACCAGACACTGTATGTGCACATCAGGCGCGGTCTCTATATCACCAGACACTGTATGTGTACATCAGGCGCGGTCTCTATATCACCAGACACTGTATGTGTACATCAGGCGCAGTCTCCATATCACCAGACACTATGTGTACATCAGGCGCAGTCTCCATATCACCAGACACTGTATGTGTACATCAGGCGCAGGCTTTCTTTCATCAGACGCACAGTCTATACCACTTGGTGTAGATGCTGCACTGACCACTTATCACCCTCTGTAGGAATATAAGTTGTCGGAAGAAGCCTGGGGGTTGAAGCCAGAGCCCCCTCTCCACAGCTGTCCGCTTGACCCGCTCTTCTGTATCATTGTACATCATTCCCGGCTCAGGATTGCTTTGCTCTCACCCAGATTGTGACCCTGAGCTCATCATCTCATCTGAAAATGAAAGATTTGTCAACAAATCGATTATCAATCAATGAGGCTCCTTCATGAGATCGAGATCCAACATCTGAAGAATCCAACAGAAGGGATTTCACCCGCCAAGGTGTATAAAAGAATTCACTGTAGGGGCAGCATTGGCTGCTAATCCGTTATATTACAGTCTACCAGACATCTGAGGATATGAGCTCCTCATCTATAGGGGAGATAATAATAGAGGACATGTCACCTGATATCATCTATAGGTGATATAATAATAGAGGACATGTCACCTGATATCATCTATAGGTGAGATAATAATAGAGGACATGTCACCTGATAACATCTATAGGTGAGATAATAATAGAGGACATGTCACCTGATATCATCTATAGGGGATATAATAATAGAGGACATGTCACCTGATAACATCTATAGGTGAGATAATAATAGAGGACATGTCACCTGATATCATCTATAGGTGAGATAATAATAGAGGACATGTCACCTGATATCATCTATAGGTGAGATAATAATAGAGGACATGTCACCTGATATCATCTATAGGTGAGATAATAATAGAGGACATGTCACCTGATATCATCTATAGGTGAGATTATAATAGAGGACATGTCACCTAATATCATCTATAGGGGAGATAATAATAGAGGATATGTCACCTGATATCTTCTATAGGTGATATAATAATAGAGGACATGTCACCTGATATCTTCTATAGGGGAGATAATAATAGAGGACATGTCACCTGATATCATCCATAGGCGAGATAATATTAGAGGACATGTCACTTGATATCATCTATAGGTGAGATAATAATAGAGGACATGTCACCTGATAACATCTATAGGTGAAATAATAATAGAGGTCATGTCACCTGATATCATCTATAGGTGAGATAATAATAGAGGACATGTCACCTGATATCATCTATAGGTGATATAATAATAGAGGACATGTCATCTGATATCATCTATAGGGGAGATAATAATAGAAGACATGTCACCTGATATCATCTATAGGTGAGATAATAATAGAGGACATGTCACCTAATATCATCTATAGGTGAGATAATGATAGAGGACATGTCACCTGATATCATCTATAGGGGAGATAATAATAGAGGACATGTCACCTGATATCATCTATAGGTGAGATAATAATAGAGGACATGTCACCTGATATCATCTATAGGTGAGATAATAATAGAGGACATGTCACCTGATATCATCTATAGGAGAGATAATAATAGAGGACATGTCACCCGATATCATCTATAGGGGAGATAATAATAGAGGACATGTCACCTGATATCATCTATAGGAGAGATAATAATAGAGGACATGTCACCTGATATCATCTATAGGTGAGATAATAATAGAGGACATGTCACCTGATATCATCTATAGGTGAGATAATAATAGAGGACATGTCACCTGATATCATCTATAGGGGAGATAATATCTGAGGACATGTCACCTGATATCATCTATAGGAGAGATAATTATAGAGGACATGTCACCTGATATCATCTATAGGGGAGATAATATCTGAGGACATGTCACCTGATATCATCTATAGGGGAGATAATTATAGAGGACATGTCACCTGATATCATCTATAGGTGAGATAATAATAGAGGACATGTCACCTGATATCATCTATAGGGGAGATAATATCTGAGGACATGTCACCTGATAACATCTATAGGGGAGATAATAATAGAGGATATGTCACCTAATATCATCTATAGGGGAGATAATATTTGAGGACATGATTTTTCAGCCCATGTTTGGTCTCACCCTAAATGCTATAATGCTTGGAAAGAACATGTATACGGTCTGTGCCCTCAGCTGAGTGTAATGGAGGAGACGGTGGTGGGGTGCAGGGTGCAGACTCCGCCTGGTTTAGGGTCACACTGTCAGGAAGAGGACATGGAGGTAAGAATCGTACAGGACAGACCGTACATGTGAGCTCGGCACGTAACCTCTGCAGAGTATCGCACCTGTCCAGGGAGATGTTCCGTACAGGAAGACTCCCGCTCCCGCGTTTACATTTACAATCCCCCCCCCCCACCTTCCGTACAGGAAAGTGTCCGAGAATATAATAACGGAATAACCATCATCGTCACCCCCAGGGCGGCGGAATATTCGATTGCTTTCTATGTAGCTGTATGCAGGGAAAACCGCGTGTAGGGTGCGTCTTCTGTAGAGATAGATTAGAAAGATAGATACAGACTAGATAGATATATATGAGAAAGATATAGATAGATAGATAGATAGATAGATAGATAGATAGATAGATAGATAGATAGATACCGAATAGATAGATAATTAAATAGATATGAGATAGATAACTGTATCCACACACCGTTAATATGCGAAGATGACATTATATAAAACGTTAAGATGTTAAAAAATATATAAAAACATCATACATAGGTGGTAATTTTATATATATATATATATATATCTCCCATAATTCTACATAGGTAACATTATTACATGTATCTGGATTATATGGTGACAGGGTCATAGATCTGATGCCAGCACCTGATAAATTCACTTTGCCTTCTCCCTGCGATGTTGAGTGGATTTGTATTATAGGCTCCTGTTCCTTACATTCTATATTTTGTGTATCGGATATGTCACCATGTATCGGATATGTCACCAACCATCGGATATATCACCATGTATCGGATATGTCACCATGTATCGGATATATCACCATGTATCGGATATGTCACCATGTATCGGATATGTCACCATGTATCGGATATGCG
This sequence comes from Bufotes viridis, assembly GCA_033119425.1. NCBI lineage: Eukaryota > Metazoa > Chordata > Amphibia > Anura > Bufonidae > Bufotes > Bufotes viridis. The sequence continues at coordinate 8,723,738 of CM065598.1, read as the reverse complement.
CCTGAATAAATAACCTAAACTGTTATAACATCGAAAATGAATGTTGCAGGCACTGTGTATGTATGTGTCGGTATATAACGGACGTGTTTCTATTATATATGTGCATGTAAATAAGGAGACGTATTGCATTACATTAGATATATTTTTGTTTATAGTTTACTTCTATAAAGTGAGGTATTTGCGACTGTATGAACCGGACCCGCAGTGCACTGTGTGTTACATTATATTATATTCTATACATTCCTGTAGTAATAGATATGTATTACCTCAATCATGCACGTGCCTGTAATAGATATGAATTAGGTCAGTCACATATGTAACTGTATGTATTAGATATGTATTAGGTCAATCACATATGTAACTGTATGTAATAGATATGTATCAGGTCAATCACATATGTAACTGTATGTAAAAGATATGTTTTGAGTTAATCACATATGTAACTGTATGTATTAGATATGTATTAGGTCAATCACATATGTAACTGTATGTAATAGATATGTTTTAAGTTAATCACATATGTAACTGTATGTATTAGATATGTATTAGGTCAATCACATATGTAACTGTATGTAAAAGATATGTTTTGAGTTAATCACATATGTAACTGTATGTAATAGATGTGTATTAGGTCAATCACATATGTAAATGTATGTAATAGATGTGTATTAGGTCAATCACATATGTAAATGTATGTAATAGATATGTTTTAAGTTAATCACATATGTAACTGTATGTAATAGATGTGTATTAGGTCAATCACATATGTAACTGTATGTAATAGATATGTATTAGGTCAATCACATATGTAACTGTATGTAAAAGATATGTATTAGGTCAATCACATATGTAACTGTATGTAATAGATATGTATCAGGTCAATCACATATGTAACTGTATGTAATAGATATGTATCAGGTCAATCACATATGTAACTGTATGTAATAGATATGTATCAGGTCAATCACATATGTAACTGTATGTAATAGATATGTATCAGGTCAATCACATATGTAACTGTATGTAATAGATATGTATCAGGTCAATCACATATGTAACTGTATGTAATAGATATGTATCAGGTCAATCACATATGTAACTGTATGTAATAGATATGTATCAGGTCAATCACATATGTAACTGTATGTAATAGATATGTGTTACATCATAGGTGTCTATATACATTGCATCTATACGGTAGGTGCTGCTTTTTGCTATGAGGTTACCAGTGACAATGGATTTCAGGAGATTGTATTCTGTGTCTGTGCAGAGGGGGGTAAGGGCTTGTGGGTTGGGGGTAAACTGAAAGGTCGGCTAATGTTTCTTATTATTCAGGCCTGCAGGGGGCGTCGTGTGTACACTAATAGTGAGGGGGATTATGTCGGGCACTGCTGTTAGTGCCTTGTTTTTGCTGTGTGACAGGTGAGTGTGGTCGGGGAGGGCATGCATCTTACCTGTGCTCACTGCCCCTTGATGCTGGCCCGGAGTGAAGGAAATCTGAGTAAATAAAGTATTGGGTGCACACCGGGTACAGGGTGCAGGCAGGTGTAGGTTATAGGCATGGTGCTGGTTGCAGGGTACAGAGTAGACTGGTTCGTGGTGATAGGTGCAGGCTGGGTGGAGGGTGCTGAGTGCCTGTCACACTCAATGTTGCAGGATATAGTGCAGGATGCAGAGTGCAGGGTGCTGGGTACATGGTGCAGGGTGCTGGGTACATGGGGCAGGCTGTGTGCAGGTAGCTGAGCGCAGGGTGCTGGGTACATGGGGCAGGCTGAGTGCAGGGTGATGAGTACATGTTGCAGGCTGAGTGCAGGGTGCTGGGTACATGGTGCAGGCTGTGTGCAGGGTGCTGGGTACATGGTGCAGGCTGAGTGCAGGGTGCTGGGTACATGGTGCAGGCTGAGTGCAGGGTGCTGAGTGCAGGGTGATGGGTACATGGTGCAGGCTGAGTGCAGGGTGCTGGGTACATGGTGCAGGCTGAGTGCAGGGTGCTGAGTGCAGGGTGCTGGGTACATGGTGCAGGCTGAGCGCAGGGTGCTGAGTACATGGTGCAGGGTGCTGAGTGCAGGGTACATGGTGCAGTCTGAGTGCAGGGTGCTGGGTACATGGTGCTGAGTGCAGGGTACATGGTGCAGGCTGAGTGCAGGGTGCTGGGTACATGGTGCAAGCTGTGTGCAGGGTGCTGGGTACATGGTGCAAGCTGTGTGCAGGGTGCTGGGTACATGGTGCAGGGTGCTGAGTGCAGGGTACATGGTGCAGGCTGAGTGCAGGGTGCCGAGCGCAGGGTGCTGAGTGCAGGGTGCTGGGTACATGGTGCTGAGTGCAGGGTACATGGTGCAGGCTGAGTGCAGGGTGCTGGGTACATGGTGCAAGCTGTGTGCAGGGTGCTGGGTACATGGTCCAAGCTGTGTGCAGGGTGCTGGGTACATGGTTCAGGCTGAGTGCAGGGTGCTGAGCGCAGGGTGCTGGGTACATGGTTCAGGCTGAGTGCAGGGTGCTGAGTGCAGGGTGCTGGGTACATGGTGCAGGCTGAGTGCAGGGTGCTGAGTGCAGGGTGCTGGGTACATGGTGCAGGCTGAGTGCAGGGTGCTGAGTGCCGGGTACAGGCTGATGCAGCTTTCTTGAACACTGGGAGTGAGATGTGACGTGGGGAACAAAGAGAAGTGGAATGAAGGAGAGAGGCTGGCAGATGTGATGACACGCACTGAAGGTGTGCACACTGCCTGACTGTACACTTACACTGACTGCACACACAGCGCCGGCACGGTGAGTACAGCATTGTTTCTCCATTGTCTATTATTGTCCACAGGTAGGGACAATGACTCCCAGGGGCCCCAACATGAGCATCCGCCTGCTGAGGCCTCTGAAACTTCCTGCTATAACTTTCTGCCCATTTCGTTGGTTTCCCATACTGGCGGCAGAACTTTTCTTGTGGAGCCGGTGGAGCTGACACACTGTCACGGTTCTGCAGCGGGAAAAAGGGGAAGGTCTTTATGTCAAAGGCTTGAGAACAGTTGTGCCAATTGCTAGATCTACGCGAGAATATGTCTCTAAAATCCAGTATATGTATACAAGGTGTATTCTATATGTGTGTGTATGGATATATAGAGTATACTATGAGTACGTATGTACATCTACAGTATGCTGTCTCTACCAACACTCCTGTACTGGATATACCCCCTGTACCATGCCTCCTGTACTGGATATACCCCCTGTACCATGCCTCCTGTACTCTGTATACCCCTGTACCATGCCCCCTCTACTCTGTATACCTCCTGTACCATGCCCCCTCTACTCTGTATACCCCCTGTACCATGCCCCCTCTACTCTGTATACCTCCTGTACCATGCCCCCTCTACTCTGTATACCCCCTGTACCATGCCCCCTCTACTCTGTATACCCCCTGTACCATGCCCCCTCTACTCTGTATACCTCCTGTACCATGCCTCCTCTACTCTGTATACCCCCTGTACCATGCCCCCTCTACTCTGTATACCCCTGTACCATGCCTCCTGTACTCTGTATACCCTGTACCATGCCCTCTACTCTGTATACCCCTGTACCATGCCCCTCTACTCTGTATACCCCTGTACCATGCCTCCTGTACTCTGTATACCCCCTGTACCATGCCTCCTGTACTGGATATAGCCCCTGTACCATGACCCCTCTACTCTGTATACCCCTGTACCATGCCCCCTCTACTCTGTATACACCCTGTACCATGCCCCCTCTACTCTGTATACCCCCTGTACCATGCCCCCTCTACTCTGTATACCCCTGTACCATGCCTCCTGTACTCTGTATACCCCCTGTACCATGCCTCCTGTACTGGATATAGCCCTGTACCATGCCCCTCTACTCTGTATACCCCTGTACCATGCCCCCTCTACTCTGTATACCCCTGTACCATGCCTCCTGTACTCTGTATACCCCCTGTACCATGCCTCCTGTACTGGATATACCCCTGTACCATGCCTCCTCTACTCTGTATACCCCCTGTACCATGCCACCTGTACTGGATATACCCCCTGTACCATGCCTCCTGTACTCTGTATACCCCCTGTACCATGCCACCTGTACTGGATATACCCCTGTACCATGCCTCCTCTACTCTGTATACCCCCTGTACCATGCCACCTGTACTGGATATACCCCCTGTACCATGCCCCCTCTACTCTGTATACCCCCTGTACCATGCCTTCTCTACTCTGTATACCCCTGTAACATGCCCCCTCTACTCTGTATACCCCCTGTACCATACCTCCTGTACGTTGTATACCCCCTGTACCATGCCCCCTTTACTCTGTATACCCCCTGTACCATGCCCCCTCTACTCTGTATACCCCCTGTACCATGCCTCCTGTACTTTGTATACCCCCTGTACCCCGCCTCCTGTACTGGATATAGCCCCTGTACCATGCCCCCTCTACTCTGTATACCCCCTGTACCATACCTCCTGTACGTTGTATACCCCCTGTACCATACCTCCTGTACGTTGTATACCCCCTGTACCATGCCTCCTGTACTCTGTATACCCCCTGTACCATGCCTCCTCTACTCTGTATACCCCCTGTACCATGCCCCCTCTACTCTGTATACCCCTGTACCATGCCTCCTCTACTCTGTATACCCCTGTAACATGCCCCCTCTACTCTGTATACCCCCTGTACCATGCCACCTGTACTCTGTATACCCCCTGTACCATGCCCCCTCTACTCTGTATACCCCCTTTACCATGCCCCCTTTACTCTGTATACCCCCTGTACCATGTCTCCTGTACTGGATATACCCCCTGTACCATGCCTCCTGTACTCTGTATACCCCCTGTACCATGCCTCCTGTACTGGATATACCCCCTGTACCATGCCTCCTCTACTCTGTATACCCCCTGTACCATGCCTCTTGTAGTGGATATACCCCCTGTACCATGCCCCCTCTACTCTGTATACCCCCTTTTACCATGCCTCCTCTACTCTGTATACCCCCTGTACCATGCCCCCTCTACTCTGTATACCCCCTGTACCATGCCTCCTGTACTCTGTATGCCCCCCTGTACCATGCTTCCTCTACTCTGTATACCCCCTGTACCAAGCCCCCTCTACTCTGTATACCCCCTGTACCATGCCCTCTCTACTCTGTATACCCCCTGTACCAGGCCTCCTGTACTGTGTATACCTCATGTATGCATGCCTCCTGCACTCTGTATACCCCCTGTACCATGCCTCCTGGACTCTGTATACCCCCTGTACCATGCCTTTTGTAGTGGATATACCCCCTTTACCATGCCCCCTCTACTCTGTATACCCCCTGTACCATGCCTCCTGTAATCTGTATACCCCCTGTACCATGCCTCCTGTACTCTGTATACCCCCCTGTACCGTGTATACCCCCTGTACCATGCCTCCTGTACTGTGTATACCCCCTGTACCATGCCTCCTGTACTGGATATACCCCCTGTACCATGCCTCCTGTACTGGATATACCCCCTGTACTCTGTATACCCCCTGTACCATGCCTCCTGTACTGTGTATACCCTCCTGTACCATGCCTCCTGTACTGTGTATACCCCCCTGTACCATGCCTCCTGTACTCTGTTTGCCCCCTGTACCATGCCTCCTGTACTCTGTATACCCCATGTATGCATGCCTCCTGTACTCTGTATACCCCCGTACCATGCCTCCTGTACGTTGTATACCTCCTGTACCATGCCTCCTCTACTCTGTATACCCACTATACCATGCCTCCTGTACTCTGTATACCTCCTGTACCATGCCTTCTATACTCTGTATACCCCCGTACCATGCCTCCTGTACTCTGTATACCCTCTGTACCATGCCTCCTGTACTCTGTATACCCACTATACCATGCCTCCTCTACTCTGTATACCCCCGTACTATGCCTCTCTAATTCTGTATACCCCCTGTACCATGCCTCCTGTACTCTGTATACCCACAATATCATGCCTCCCTAATTCTGTATACCCCGCTGTAAAAATAGATAGACAGATGGATAGATAGATCGGTAGATAGATAAAAGAACAGATAAAAGGATAGATATGAGATAGATTAGATACCTAGCAATGAATGCTTCTTTCCTGATTTTCTTTGGGAATAATTCATTTGCTTTCTATTCCTGCTCTGCAGATTGGTGTGTACAGTATTGTCTATAGCGTGATATGTATACAGTGATATGGTGTATAGTATTATATATAGTATGTTATATGTATACAGTGATATGGTGTATAGTATTATATATAGTATGTGATATGTATACAGTGATATAGTGTATAGTATACACAGTATAGAGTGTGTGATATGTACACAGTGATATGGTGTATAGTATTATATATAGTATGTTATATGTATACAGTGGTATGGTGTATAGTATTATATATAGTATGTGATGTGTATACAGTGATATAGTGTATAGTATACACAGTATATAGTGTGTGATATGTATACAGTGATATAGTGTATAGTATTATATATAGTATGTGATATGTATACAGTGGTATGGTGTATAGTATTATATATAGTATGTGATGTGTATACAGTGATATAGTGTATAGTATACACAGTATATAGTGTGTGATGTGTATACAGTGATATAGTGTATAGTATTATATATAGTGTGTGATATGTCTACAGTGATATGGTGTATAGTATGATATATAGTATGTGATATGTATACAGTGATATAGTGTATAATATACACAGTATATAGTGTGTGATATGTATACAGTGATATAGTGTATAGTATTATATATAGTGTGTGATATGTATACAGTGGTATGGTGTATAGTATTATATATAGTATGTGATATGTATACAGTGATATAGTGTATAATATACACAGTATATAGTGTGTGATATGTATACAGTGATATAGTGTATAGTATTATATATAGTGTGTGATATGTATACAGTGATATGGTGTATAGTATGATATATAGTATGTGATGTGTATACAGTAATATGGTGTATAGTATTATATATAGTATGTGATATGTATACAGTGATATGGTGTGTATAGTATTATATATAGTGTGTGATATGTATACAGTGATATGGTGTATAGTATGATATATAGTATGTGATGTGTATACAGTGATATGGTGTATAGTATTATATATAGTATGTGATGTGTATACAGTGATATGGTCTATAGTATTATATATAGTGTGTGATGTGTATACAGTGATATAGTGTATATTATTATATATAGTATGTGATATGTATACAGTGATATAGTGTATAGTATTATATATAGTGTGTGATGTGTATACAGTGATATGGTGTATAGTATTATATATAGTATGTGATATATATATAGTGATATAGTGTATATTATTATATATAGTATATATATATGTATACAGTGATATGATGTATAGTATTATATATAGTATGTGATATGTATACAGTATATATGTATATTATTATATATAGTATGTATATATGTATATAGTGATATAGTATATAGTATATATATATATATATGATATGTATATAGTGATATATATGTATAGTATTATATATAGTATATGATATATATATAGTGATATATATATATAGTATTATATATATATGTGATATATATACAGTGATATAGTGTATATTATTATATATAGTATGTGATATGTATACAGTGATATGGTGTATAGTATGTGATATGTATACAGTGATATGGTGTATAGTATTATATATAGTGTGTGATGTGTATACAGTGATATAGTGTATATTATTATATATAGTATGTGATATGTATACAGTGATATGGTGTATAGTATGTGATATGTATACAGTGATATGGTGTATAGTATTATATATAGTGTGTGATATGTATACAGTGATATGGTGTTTATTATTATATATAGTGTGTGATGTGTATACAGTGATATGGTGTATAGTATTATATATAGTATGTGATTTGTATACAGTGATATGGTGTATAGTATGTGATATGTATACAGTGATATGGTGTATAGTATTATATATAGTGTGTGATGTGTATACAGTGATATAGTGTATAGTATTATATATAGTGTGTGATTTGTATACAGTGATATAGTGTATAGTATTATATATAGTGTGTGATTTGTATACAGTGATATGGTGTATAGTATTATATATAGTGTGTGATGTGTATACAGTGATATAGTGTATAGTATTATATATAGTGTGTGATTTGTATACAGTGATATGGTGTATAGTATTATATATAGTGTGTGATGTGTATACAGTGATATGGTGTATAGTATATACAGTATATAGTGTGTGATATGTCTACAGTGATATGGTGTATAGTATATACAGTATATAGTGTGTGATATGTACACAGTGATATGGTGTATAGTATTATATATAGTGTGTGATATGTATACAGTGATATGGTGTATAGTATTATATATAGTGTGTGATATGTATACAGTGATATGGTATGCATAGTATATATATAGTGTGTAATATTCCACATATAATCAGATTGTGTGTGTTGAATGTGTACTATTTTGTGTTATACTGTACATACGTGTATGGCATATAGTGCACTATTATGTAAAGTGTATATGTGACATACTCAGTGTCTGATACTGCCTACAAGGATATAGTGCGGCTACCATTATGTATAGTGTGCAAAACATATAAAGCGTCTATATTATGTTTTATGTACAATAGTATAAAGTATGTAAATTGTACAGTCATACTGTAGTATATATAGTGTGCAATATGATAAATAAGGCGTGTATATAGTCTGCATACAGTGATACAAGTGTGTGCAGGGTGTAATATTCTGCATACAGTGTGTAATACTCTGCATACAGTGATACAGGTGTGTACCCTGTGTAATATTCTCCATACAGTGATACATCATGTACAGGGTGTAATATTCTGCATACAGTGATATAGGTGTGTACAATGTGTAATAGTCTGCATACAGTGATATATCATGTACAGGGTGTAATAGTCTGCATACAGTGATACATCGTGTACAGGGTGTAATATTCTGCATACAGTGATATAGGTGTGTATAATGTGTAATAGTCTGCATACAGTGATACATCGTGTACAAGGTGTAATAGTCTGCATACAGTGATACATCGTGTACTGGGTGTAATATTCTGCATACAGCGACACGTGTGTACAGGGTGTAATAGTCTGCATACAGTGATATATCGTGTGCAATGTGTAATATTCTGCATACAGTGTGTAATACTCTGCATACAGTGATACATTGTGTACAATGTGTAATAGTCTGCATACAGTGATATATCGTGTACAGGGTGTAATAGACTGCATACAGTGATACATCGTGTCCAATGTGTAATATTCTGCATACAGTGTGTAATACTCTGCATACAGTGATACGGGTGTCTACAGCGTGTGATATCCTGCATATGGTGACACATCGTGTACAGGGTGTAATATTCTGCATACAGTGATACAGGTGTGTACTGGGTGTAATATCCTGCATACAGTGATACAGGTGTGTACAGGGTGTAATATGCTGCATACAGTGATACAGGTGTGTACAGGGTGTAATATCCTGCATACAGTGATACAGGTGTGTACAGGGTGTAATATCCTGCATACAGTGATACATCGGTGTACAGGGTGTAATATTCTGCATACAGTGATACAGGTGCGTACAGGGTGTAATATTCTGCATACAGTGATACATTGGTGTGAACAGGGTGTGATATCCTGCATACAGTGATACAGGTGTGTACAGGGTGTAATATCCTGCATACAGTGATACAGGTGCGTACAGGGTATAATATCCTGCATACAGTGATACATTGGTGTACAGGGTGTAATAATCTGCATACAGTGATACAGGTGTGTACAGGGTGTAATATCCTGCATACAGTGATACATCGGTGTACAGGGTGTAATATTCTGCATACAGTGATACATTGGTGTTCAGGGCGTTATATTCTGCATACAGTGATACAGGTGTGTACTGGGTGTAATATCCTGCATACAGTGATACAGGTGTGTACAGGGTATAATATCCTGCATACAGTGATACATCGGTGTACAGGGTGTAATATTCTGCATACAGTGATACAGGTGTGTACAGGCTGTAATATGCTGCATACAGTGATACATTGGTGTACAGGGTGTAATAATCTGCATACAGTGATACAGGTGTGTACAGGGTGTAATATTCTGCATACAGTGATACAGATGTGTACAGGGTGTAATATGCTGCACCTGTAGGGGTGTCACCTCCGCTGCAGTTTTTGGGGGTGTATTATCACAGTGTTACAGTACAGCCGCTCCCTGCTTTATTGGACACTTTCTGACTGTGGCATCATTTTTATTTTACTTTTGTGGCCTCTTGGGTTATGATTGGCCTTATTATGACATGATGAGTGTTAACCCTTACCTCACAACCCCCTATGTTATTGTCTCAGAACCCCGTGCCCCCTATGTTATTACCTCAGAAACCCGTGTTCCCTTGTTATTACCTCAGAACCCCATGCCCCCACCCCCTTGTAAATTGCCTGAGAACCCTGTTCCCCCTCGCTATTACCTCAGAACCCCGTGCCCCCATGTTATTGACTCAGAACTCTGTTCCTCCATGTTCATACTTTAGGACCCCATGCCACTACATGTTATTAACTCAGAATCCCATGCCTCCCCATTTTATTGCCTCAAAACCCTATGTTATTACCTCAGTAACCCATGTTATCACCTCCGAACCCTGTGCCACCCATATTTTTACCTCAGAACCTAATGCCCCCCATGTTATTGCCTCAGAACCCTGTGCCCCCCCCCCATGTCCCTCATGTTATCACAACAGGATCCTGTGTTCCCATGTACTTGCCTCAGAACCCCGTGTCCTACATGTTATTACCTCAGAACCCCGTGACCTTTTCTGTTATTGCCTCAAAACCCCATGCCCCCATGTTATTACCTGAGAACCCTGTTCCCCCATGTTATTTCCTCACAACCCCATGCCCCCACATTTTTTTTACCTCAGAACCCCATGCCCCCCTGGTTATTGCCTCAGAACTCTTTCCCCCCATGTTGATACCTCAGGACCCTGTGCCCCCCATGTTATTACCTCAGATTCCCATGCCTCCCCATGTTATTGCAACAGAACCCCGTGTCCCCCCATGTTATTACCTCAGAACCCTGTGTCCCCATGTTATTGCCTCAAAACCATGTGTCCCCCATGGTATTTCCTCAGAACGCTCTGTCTCCCATGTTATCTCAGAACCCTGTGCCCTCCGCTTATTGCCTCAGAACCCCATGCCCCCATGTTATTACCTTAGAACCCCATGCCTCCTCCTTGTTATTGCCTCAGAACCCTGTTCCCTCATGTTATTACCTCAGAACGCTGTGCCCCCATGTTATTACCTCACAACCCCTTGCACCGATATCATTGACTCAGAAACTCATGCCCCTATGTTATTGCCTCAGAACCCTGTGCCCCCCATGCTATTGGCTCCGAACGCTGTGCTCCCCATGTTATTGCCTCAGAACCCTGTGCTCCCCATGTTATTGCCTCAGAACCCTGTGCTCCCATGTTATTGCCTCATAATCCTGTGCTCCCATGTTATTTCATCATAATCCTGTGCTCCCCATGTTATTGCCTCAGAATCCTGTGCTCCCCATGTTATTGCCTCAGAATCCTGTGCTCCCCATGTTATTGCCTCAGAACGCTGTGCTCCCCATGCTATTGGCTCAGAACGCTGTGCTCCCCATGTTTGGTTCTGCTGGGGCAGTATATTGTGCGGCACTGTGGTATCTGGTTCTGCTGGGGTAATATATTGTGCTGCACTATGGTATTTGGTTCTGTTGGGTCATTATATTGTGCTGCACTGTGGTATTTGGTTCTGCTGGGGCAGTATATTGTGCTGCACTGTGGCATTTGGTTTTGCTGGGGCAGTATATTGTGCTGCACTGTGGTATTTGGTTCTGCTGGGGTAGTATATTGTGCTGCACTATGGTATTTGGTTCTGTTGGGTCATTATATTGTGCTGCACTGTGGTATTTGGTTCTGCTGGGCAGTATATTGTGCTGCACTGTGGTATCTGGTTCTGCTGGGGCAGTATATTGTGCTGCACTGTGGTATTTGGTTCTGCTAGGGCAGTATATTGTGCTGCACAGTAGTATTTGGTTCTGCTGGGGAAGTATATTGTGCTGCACTGTGGTATTTGGTTCTGCTGGGGCAGTATATTGTGGTACACTGTGGTATGTGGTCCTGCTGAGGCAGTATATTGTGCTGCACTGTGGTATTTGGTTCTGCTGGGGCGGTATATAGTGCTGCACAGTGGTATTTGGTTCTGCTGGGTCAGTATATTGTGCTGCACTTTGGTACTTGGTTCTGCTGGGGCAGTATATTGTGCTGCACTGTGGTGTTTGGTTCTGCTGGGGAAGTATATTGTGCTGCACTGTGGTATTTGGCTCTGCTGGGGCCATTTATTGTGCTGCACTGTGGTATTTGATTCTGCTAGGGCAGTATATTGTGCTGCACAGTAGTATTTGGTTCTGTTGGGGCATTATATTGTGTTGCACTGTGGTATTTGGTTCTGCTGGGGCAGTATATTGTGCTGCACTATGGTATTTGGTTCTGTTGGGGCAGTATATTGTGCTGCACTGTGGTATTTGGTTCTGCTAGGGCAGTATATTGTGCTGCACAGTAGTATTTAGTTCTGCTGGGGCAGTATATTGTGCTGCACTGTGGTATTTGGCTCTGCTGGGGCCATTTATTGTGCTGCACTGTGGTATTTGGTTCTGCTGGGGGCAGTATATTGTGCTGCACTGTGGTATTTAGCTCTGCTGGGGCAGTATATTGTGGTACACTGTGGTATGTGGTCCTGCTGAGGCAGTATATTGTGCTGCACTGTGGTATTTGGTTCTGCTGGGGCGGTATATTGTGCTGCACAGTGGTATTTGGTTCTGCTGGGTCAGTATATTGTGCTGCACTGTGGTACTTGGTTCTGCTGGGGCAGTATATTGTGCTGCACTGTGGTGTTTGGTTCTGCTGGGGAAGTATATTGTGCTGCACTGTGGTATTTGGCTCTGCTGGGGCCATTTATTGTGCTGCACTGTGGTATTTGATTCTGCTAGGGCAGTATATTGTGCTGCACAGTAGTATTTGGTTCTGCTGGGGCAGTATATTGTGCTGCACTGTGGTATTTAGCTCTGCTGGGGCAGTATATTGTGCTGCACTATGGTATTTGGTTCTGTTGGGGCATTATATTGTGTTGCACTGTGGTATTTGGTTCTGCTGGGGCAGTATATTGTGCTGCACTATGGTATTTGGTTCTGTTGGGGCAGTATATTGTGCTGCACTGTGGTATTTGGTTCTGCTAGGGCAGTATATTGTGCTGCACAGTAGTATTTAGTTCTGCTGGGGCAGTATATTGTGCTGCACTGTGGTATTTGGCTCTGCTGGGGCCATTTATTGTGCTGCACTGTGGTATTTGGTTCTGCTGGGGGCAGTATATTGTGCTGCACTGTGGTATTTAGCTCTGCTGGGGCAGTATATTGTGGTACACTGTGGTATGTGGTCCTGCTGAGGCAGTATATTGTGCTGCACTGTGGTATTTGGTTCTGCTGGGGCGGTATATTGTGCTGCACAGTGGTATTTGGTTCTGCTGGGTCAGTATATTGTGCTGCACTGTGGTACTTGGTTCTGCTGGGGCAGTATATTGTGCTGCACTGTGGTGTTTGGTTCTGCTGGGGAAGTATATTGTGCTGCACTGTGGTATTTGGCTCTGCTGGGGCCATTTATTGTGCTGCACTGTGGTATTTGATTCTGCTAGGGCAGTATATTGTGCTGCACAGTAGTATTTGGTTCTGCTGGGGCAGTATATTGTGCTGCACTGTGGTATTTAGCTCTGCTGGGGCAGTATATTGTGCTGCACTATGGTATTTGGTTCTGTTGGGGCATTATATTGTGTTGCACTGTGGTATTTGGTTCTGCTGGGGCAGTATATTGTGCTGCACTATGGTATTTGGTTCTGTTGGGGCAGTATATTGTGCTGCACTGTGGTATTTGGTTCTGCTAGGGCAGTATATTGTGCTGCACAGTAGTATTTAGTTCTGCTGGGGCAGTATATTGTGCTGCACTGTGGTATTTGGCTCTGCTGGGGCCATTTATTGTGCTGCACTGTGGTATTTGGTTCTGCTGGGGCCATTTATTGTGCTGCACTGTGGTATTTGGTTCTGCTGGGGCCATTTATTGTGCTGCACTGTGGTATTTGGTTCTGCTGGGGGCAGTATATTGTGCTGCACTATGGTATTTGGTTCTGCTGGGGCCATTTATTGTGCTGCACCACAGTATTGCTGGCCCCGCCTATGTCTGTTGTCCCCGCCTACATGTGTTGTCCCACCTTCAATCAGTTTGGACCCACAAACGACATGTGGCCACTTTTATGTTTTTATTGAGGGCCACTTTAAGTTCCCAGTGTCTCTCATGTTTTTACCTCGGAACCTGGTGTCTCCCATGTTTTTACCTCAGAACCTTGTGTCTCCCATGTTCTTACCTCAGAACCTTGTGTCTCCCATGTTCTTACCTCAGAACCTTGTGTCTCCCATGTTCTTACCTCAGAACCTTGTGTCTCCCCAGTGTTTTTACCTCAGAACCCTGTGTCTCCTCATGTTTTTACCTCAGAACCTTGTGTCTCCCCAATGTTTTTACCTCATAACCCTGTGTGGCCTCATGTTTTCACCTCAGAACCTTGTGTCTCCCATGTTTTTACCTCAGAACTCCGTCCCAATGTTTATACCTCAGAACCCTGTCACCCCATGTTTTTACCTCAGAATCTTGTCTTTCCCATATATTTACCTCAGAACCTTGTATCCCACCGTTTTTACCTCAGAACCCTGTGTCCCACCACTGATTTTACCTCAGAACCCTGTGTCCCTATGTTTTTACTTCAGAACCCTGTGTCCCCATGTTATTACCTCAGAACCGTGTCCGCCATGTTATTAGAACCAGGTGTCCCCCATGTTATTACCTCAGAACCCGGTGTCCCCCATGTTATTACGTCAAAACACTGTGTCCTCAATGTTTTCCCTGTTTCCCCTTGTGTCCGGGCTGGTTTCACTCTCACCCTTGTACCCTCTTTTTCATGGGTATTCTCTGGTGATGGCATCTCCTGGGGGCCCGAGAAATACAACCAGCCCTTTCATGTGGCCCCTTCTCAGTTATCCAGCCCCCTGTGGCCCCTTCTCCGTTATCCAGCCCCCTGTGGCCCCTTCGCACTTATTTGCCCCATTCCTGTTTGGACCCCGCCATCTGCAGCGCCCCTCCTCTCTTATGGCCCCCGTGGCCCCTCAGCTGTGGCCCCTGCGGCTCCGCCCTCTCTCGGAGGTTGCAGGCCGGGAAATGCTTACAATACTTAGGACATGGCCGCTCTCATCCAGAGCCAGTGACAGCCCCCGGGACCCCCAGAGCAGCTCAGGAAGGGCAGAGTATGGGGCCCCGCCACCCTGAAGGTAATGGCCGTGGCACAGAACCCCCGAGCTTGAAACGCCTGAAGGGTTAATTCTGTCTCCATTTGTCAGAATAGACCCCTGCGTGACGGGGCTGGTGGTGAGAGGGTTAAACTTTGCCGAGGCAAACACAGGGTGCAGCCAATGGAGGGAAGCGTCTCAGCAGCAGCGCAGGGGTTAACTGTCGCGGGGGCGCTCAGCCCTGGCTGCACTTAACCCTTCACTTACTCTCCCCTTAAAGTGGGTGTGTATCCTGCACGTGCGGGCAACACGTGGAGCGCTGAAGGGGTTAATATAACCCCCCCTTCCCGGAGCGGCGCTTTATTGTCCCCGTGTAGACCCCCAGTACATAGACTCGGCCGTCCCTACAGGTAGGTTCCCCCACCCTGCCGGTATGTCGCGCTCCCCCCCGCGGCAGTTCCTCCGTCTGGCCACAGGGAGGCGGCAGAGCGCGGCATTATCTCGTCAGACAGAAGCTGGCGGATAAAGTTCTGCTGAAACTTTCACCTCACACCCGTCATGATAATAACCGCGGCGGCTCCGGTATGATGGCGCAGGAGCCGCACTGACCCCAGGACTTCAGCCATGGAAGGTGCCCTGACAGGAATGGCCTAGAGCCCCTCACCGGAGTGACAGTAAGTGACCTGTGCGCCCTCGGCTCTGCTGCATTGGCTGGGAGCAGTTGCTGGCGGTGTTTGTCGTGCTCCTTCTTGTTGTGGAGGCTGTGGGCTCTCATTTCTCATTATGTTCCTGTCTAATAATTGTCCCTATGACATAAGGGTCCTGCCTGCGCGAAGCCCCCTGTGACCCGGGGGTAACCCACCTCCTGGAGCGCTTGTCCGCAGGGGAGGTGTGGAAGTGCTGCTTTTTCCGCGGCAGATCCGCGTCACGCTCCCTTTTTCGCAGTTATTATTGTCAGTTTTGGGCTTTGCTATCTGCTGGGATCTTCCAGGACAATGCGGGGCCCGGGGCTCCCTGATAACGCCTGCTGGGCAGGGTTCTCTGAGGACAATGGGGACAGTGACTGTTGTGACGGCTGCGGCTGGGGGTCACAGATTATTCATTCCTCGGGGTGGTTCCTGCGTTCACTCCCTGAGAATGGAGCAGATAAAAGGCGAGCACATCCTGTCCCGGGGCGATAAGAGACGCTCACACTTTATTATTAAATTGCTTTTTTTTTTTATTTCTGCTGTTTTTTCTTTAATCTGGGGGCCCCTGGCTCCCGGAGCCGGCGAGGGGACATATTGATGGTTCCTCTACAACTTTCTGAGTCCAGGAATCTCTTGGCCTGGTCTGGGGCGAAGCTGATCCACTCCTGGTATTTTGTTTTCACCAGTTGCTGGACTGGAAGTTCCCTCATAAGGTAAGGTGGCACCGGCTCTGGAAGGGGCTTTAAAATGCCACATGTAAAATTAGACTGCCAATTCAGCGGATTGTGTCCGCTGCTAAACTGGGCTGTGCGCCTGTGTCCGCTCCATCGCCAGGGTGCAGAATTAGCCGCCTCCACCGCGTCCGGCAAATTTAGAATGGAGCGCGGAGGGTCGGCAGCAATACAAAGATTCTTTATTGTCAGCCCCGGGGGAAGGGGGAGCAGGAAAATCCCTTAGAAGAGGGAGGCCGCGCCGCTCGTCCCATGGAATAGAAGCTGCGGGCGGAGGCCGTATTACCCCCATTATTCTATATATGCTATATCTCGCTGCGTTCTTCAGGTGGACGCCGCTCGGTTTGATGACAGGGAGCGAGACTCTTGACATTTAATAAAGCGCAGGAGCTTACGATCCACCGTCGGCAGCAATTCTCGGCTCGGCAGGAAAACCTTTCAGGATCAGATTAGCACAAAGAACTTTACATTGTAGGTATGTCACATTCCCAGTGTGTCGGCTTCCCGGGAAATCACCCGCATCGTTAACTCTTCCATCACCTCCGGGCACATGGCAGGGAAGGTGTTAACAAATATTGCACATAAAGTGACAGGGTCAATGGCTCCTTAACATCGTCCCGTCACCTGCTGTGCCGACTCTTTATTCTGCCGCTAAGGAATATTCTAATCTCCTCAGAAACCTCCGGGAGGACAGATGTGCCCTCGGCAGCTCAGGAGCAAATACCCTGTTAGACCGTGGGCTGGCGGTGGGGAAGGGGTTAACAAGTGTGTGCTGGGGCAGACAATTATTTGGCATCTTGTGTGTGGAGCAGGAATGCCCGGGTCTTATCCGTGGAGATAGCGCTAGGGATCGCTCCCGACGCTCTCCGATGCTCGCCTACGTTTTGGGGGTGTACGGCACCCGGCAGAACAGGGGCAGACTGCGCCCCGATAACCCCGATCCTGGTGTAATACAAAATCACGACATAAAACCCAAATCCTGAAAATTGTCCGGAAAATGAGCCTCTGGTTTTTACATTTTGTTTCTGTAGTATATAAATGATAGTAATAATAACACAAATAAATATATATAATACAATAAAAGGATAATTCACCTCCGCGTGTTCCGTGCATTTTCTAGACGTATTACATCGGTAATCTATGGCAGAGACAGGTTATAAGAGAGCGCGATAAATATGTGCAGATACAGTATATATTCATTCTACATGTCATTGAATTTAGAACGTTTTTAGCTGTTTTCTGTGAGCGAATGTGTGCGCTACGTGATGTGCCGTGTGCCTCCCTAATATCGGGGGATGCGTGCATCCATCCATCTTAATCTACGTGTATAATTAGACAAGAAGGGATACAATTGTTCTATTAATCCCCACATATATTTGTATATGGGCTGTGTATATATATATATATAATCGCTGTGCTGTATGTGGGGTGCAGAGATGCACGAGGTGCGTCTGACAGGCAGACAGTGTCACTGCCTATAATTTAAGGAGCAAGAATGAGAAAATAAATGACATTTCTTCACTTTTCTACGAATCTCTCCTAATGACACAAATCTGAATAAACAGCTGAAAATAGCAGAATAAAATTTCAGAAAGAAGGAGACGTTAAGAGATGGAAAGAAAGCAGCGAGCGTGCCAGGGAGGCATGGAGGAGGCGATCTAGAAGGAAATGATATATAGACACAGGGAGGAGAGAAGGAGTTCATGATGGATTGACATTGCAGGTAGCGGAATGAGTGAGAGAAAGCAGAACGGGCAAAAGAAGGAATCGCGGAGATATATGATGGAAAGCCGGAGAAGGAAGGAGAGATAGAAAAATAAGACGTTGAGGGAAGAGAAGGAGCAGGGATGACGGAAGGAAGGAGCGAAAGAGAAAAGTAAGAGGATGAGAAAGTGAAGGAGCAGGGAGGACGGAAGGAAGGAGTGAAAGAGAAAAATAAGACTATGGAGAAGTGAAGGAAACGGGGTGACTGAAGGAAGGAGAAAAATTAGATGATAAAGAAAGTGAAGGAGCGGGGAGGACTGAAGGAAGGAGCGAAAGAGAAAAATAAGATGATGGAGAAAGTGAAGGAGCGGGGAGGACTGAAGGAAGGAGCAAAAGAGTGAATTAAGACGGTGGAGAAAGTGAAGGAAACGGGGAGGACTGAAGGAAGGAGAAAAATTAGATGATAAAGAAAGTGAAGGAGCGAAAGGGAAAAATAAGATGATGGAGAAAGTGAAGGAGCGGGGAGGACTGAAGGAAGGAGCGAAAGAGAAAAATAAGAAGATGGAGAAAGTGAAGGAAACGGGGTGACTGAAGGAAGGAGCGAAAGGGAAAAATAAGACGATGGAGAAAGTGAAGGAAACGGGGTGACTGAAGGAAGGAGCGAAAGGGAAAAATAAGACGAAAGAGAAAGTGAAGGAAACGGGGTGACTGAAGGAAGGAGCGAAAGGGAAAAATAAGACGATGGAGAAAGTGAAGGAAACGGGGTGACTGAAGGAAGGAGCGAAAGGGAAAAATAATAGGATGAAGAAAGTGGAGGTATAGGGATCACTGAAGGAAGGAGGAAAAGAGAAAAATAAGACGATTGAAGAAGTGAAGAAGCAGGGATGACTGAAAGAAGGAGAAAAGAGAAAAATAGGATAATAAAGAAAGTGAAGCAAGGAGGAAAAGAGAAAAATAAGACGATGGAAGTGAAGGACGGAGATGACTGAAAGAAGGAGACAAAGAGAAAAATAAGACAATAAAGAAAGTGAAGGAATAGATATGACTGAAGGAAGGAACAAAAGAGTAAAATAAGAAGATGGAGCAACTGAAGCTGCAGGAATGTCTGAAAGAGTAAAATAAGACAATGGAGGAAGTAAAGGAGCAGGGGGGACTGAATTAGGGTGCGAAGAAAAAATTAAGATGATGGAGCAAGTGAAGGTGTAGAGGTGACTGAAGGAAGGAGCGAAAGAATAAAATAAGACCATGCAGCAAGTGAAGGAGCTGGAATGACTGAAAAAGGGGCAAAAAATAAAAAAGAGGATGGAGGAAGTGAAGGAGTAGAGGTGACTGAAAGAAGGAGCAAAAGAAAAAATTAAGATGATGGAGGAAGTGAAGGAACAGGGGTGACTGAAGGAAGGAATGAAAGAGAACGTTAAGATGATGGAGCAAGTGAAGAAATCAAGGTTACTGAAGGAAAGAGCGGAAGAGTTAAATAAGACAATGCAACAAGTGAAGGAACAGGGATGACTGAAAAAAGGAGCCAAAGAAAAATAAGATGATGGAGGAAGTAAAGGATATAGGAGGGATAACTAAAAGAAAAAGTGAAGGAGAAACATAAGACGATGGAAAAAGTGAAGGAACAGGGATGACTGAAGGAAGGAGTGAAAGGGAAAAATAAGACAATGAGGTGAGAAGAAGTAGAGAGAAGAATGGCGACACCTGAGTGTCTGGAGGAAAGAGAAGGAGCTGGAGGACATGGCAGCTGACGCTGGGGGGTTGAGGGGGTGAAATCTGTCTTTCTGAAGTTTCTAATTCACAATGTGGTTGATATCTGCAGATCCCAGGCCGTGCTCATGTTCCCCTGTTATCAGGAGAGCGTGCAGATTACGCAGCTCGTGTCCTGTCATCTTCTTCCAGCGCAGATTGTCTCATTGTGCCGCGCGGTGCTGGTGGCAGCTCATCTGAAGCATTTACGGCTCTTGTAGAAGTTTATTACACGTTCCTGGAAGCATGTTATAATAGAAAAACAAGGATCACCAGCAATGTTCTGCCCCGAGGCCACCGCTGGCTGCGGCTCTATTAGGCCTTGTTAATAAAACGCTCTGCATTGTCTTCCCTCTCTGTAATGTCACCCGCTCCAGCTGCTGCGAGCAGCACTCTATTAACTCCTTACCTGCCACCCAAGGAAAGGATGGAAATTCCTGTTTCAGGCTACATGCACACAAACGTATTTTGTTTCCGTGTCCGTTAAATTTTTTTTGCGGATGGGATGCGTACCCATTCCTTTAAAAAAATGCTGACAGCACAACGTGTACTATCCGCATCAGTCCGTTCCGTAGCCCCGCCAAAAAAATAGAGCACGTCCTATTCTTGTCCGTTTAGGCATTATTGCAAAAATAAAACGGTTCTGCAAAAAAAGTAGTTTTTTTTTTTTTTTTGCGGACCACAAAACTCATACGTTCATGTGCATGTAGCCCTATGGATGTGAACTCTGGGGTCCTTTCTGAGAATATTCTAATGATTCATTGCTTCTCGATGGGTGAGGCGACCCGCCGCTCCCGGAGGATTACCAGGCCGTGATCTGCAGTGACGCCTCTGTGTGCCCCTCTATTTCCCATGTACCAGCTGCAGGCCTCTTTCACATGAGAGATACGGATTGTGTCAGGATCCGTTCGGAGAAAAAAAGGGATGGTTTTGCACCAAGTTCATTCTGTTTTTTCTTCGATTGCGTTCAGTGTGTGCGTTTTTACCATCCAGATTAGATTCGTTTTTCACACACGTGAAAAAAAAACTAAAGATATAACATCTCCGAGCAACCATCAGTGCAAAGCGCATTGCATCCGGATCCCTTCCATTTTTTTACGAAAGCCCCAATAACTTCTATGGAGACAGAGCTGCCTGAAAAACGCACAATATAGAACCTGCTGCGATTTTTATTTTTTTACTGAACCCAAAGAGGATGCGTGAGAAACTCCGCTCGTCTGCACAGACCCATAGACATGAATGGTCAGCATTCAGTCCGGATGCTCTGCATTCAGTACACACATCGCATCCGCACAGAAAACGTACTCGAGAGAAAGAGGCCTATGGCGGATTTACACGGGGCGATTTTCAGGGCGAATTAATGGTACGAAATCTCGGTCCTGATAATCGGCTGCAGATCACCCCATGAACGAGTGAAGCGCTTGTCCATCCGGTGACATCATTGTTTATGTGGACACCTAAATGATCGTGGGCAGCGATCGCGCCGTGTAATCAGGAATCTGCAGCCGCCTTCACTCGTACCCGTACAGTGGAGGTGATGGCTTCATGTAAATGTCGCTCTCACCTCCTCTGACGAGCAGGCAGCTTATTGAGAAAGGATCCTCCCTTATAGTTGCCTGCTCAGTCGGCACGTGTAAATGCGCCTTTAGGCTAAATGCACACAATCGGTATTATGTACCGATTTTCCGTGCGTATTTGCGTTTGGAAAATCCGCACCGTAGGTCTTGCACATTGTATTCTATAAGAATTTGAAATTCTCATGTACACAATGCGGTTTTCCGTGCAGATTTTGCCCTGCAGTGCGTATTTTAAAATCCGCAGCATGTCAGTTTATTTTATTTTTCCTGACTGGATTTTCTCCATTCACTTAGTAAAATCCGCATGTAAATCTGCACCTATTGATGCGGATTATCCGCACAGATTTCCCTGTGAAAACCTGCGGATTTCAGTACGGATTTTCCGCACATAAGTCCTGAATGTGTGCATTTACCCTTAGATGTCACTGACTGTTAGCGAAGTTCACATACAGTGTACTGAACGCCGCGGCCCCTTCACACGGCTGAGAGTCGGACCCCCACCAATCTGACATTGATGATTTATCCTCCGGTCCTTTTACATATATAAAGCAGGACCGGTACCGGAGGTGCTGACGACACATGACGACTTATATTTCAGCATAAAAGATGTGAACTATGACAAATGACTGTTTGTCTGGACAATATGACAGTGGTTGCATGCTATCATTAACCCCATGTACCGGGCCCTGTAGAATAGATCATCTCTGTTGTAGACCTGAGCTGAACGTTCACATCTCCTGGTAGATCAACATTTACTGAGTCACAAGAGACCACTGACGGGTTATGGACAAGCAGGAACATGGCCGCCAGCTCTCTGCTTCCCAGGACGGCACTTCTTCTGCCGCTCTAGATTATAGATGGTATTGGTGCTATACAGCTATGGCCCAGTATCGCTTCAGTATCTGCTATATATGGACACTGCACAG